>JAPFBL010000517.1:50000-85000 GCA_026182355.1 Hermatobates lingyangjiaoensis
GAAAGAATGAAGGAACGGAGACGTAAATGCGTCCACTGGCCGATGTAAACTCGTTTACATCTCCTGAAGACGGCAAGACGCCGAAATTATCGAGATTCGTGAGTGTTCGTCCTTTTTCTTGTGTTCTCTAGCTGTAACTTTAATTATATATATATATATATATATATATATATATATATATATATGTTCAACTCACTATAGAGTTAGTAGTAAACTGTCCGTCATACCTCGTAAATTCTCAGAAAAGCTCGACAGGTTTCGGGTCCGTCTGGATCCCATCTTCAAGAGCACCTAACTGATTGTCTACATTGTGGAATCAGTGTTGTCTGTGTGGTTATTTTTTGTTTATTATTTATTTAATTGTTATGTTTTTATACATTTATTTCTTGTTTGATTATCTATTTCGAGTTCTTTGTGCCGTCTTTTATATGTTATTAGAGGTTTTGTTTAAATGTCTGTTGGGTGGTTTGTTTGTTCATTGATTGTATTGTTTGTTTTGTGTTTGTATATTTCTATTTGTTCCCGTATGTTCATTCGTTGTCCTTTTTGTCCCGTCTGTAGTAAGTCCATTGTGTTTTCCATACTGTCTGGGTTATGTCCAAATTTGTTTAATTTGTTTGTGTTATTGGTGTAGTCTTTTATGTGTTCTTTGAACCTGTCTTTTAGTGTTCTTCCCGTTTGCCCAATGTAATTTTTACCACAATCTTTGCATTTAATTTTGTATACTCCGCTTTTTTGAAATTTATTGTCTATGTTCTCTATTATGTTGTTTGTGATTTGGTTAATAGTATTATTCGTTTTATAACCTATTTTTAATGAATATTTTCTCAGAAGAGTCGCAACTTTTTCGCTAGGTTCACCTATGTAAGTTAAAGACGCGTATCTGTTCGTCATTTTCGGGGTTGAACTGTTATTATATATTTTATAGTTATTATATAGTTTATATTTAAGTCCCTTCTCCAAAAAATTGAATTTGATATCTTTATAAATAAAATAATGATTTTGTCTGTACATTGCTTAGAACTGACTCATTTCAAGTTTTCTTTACGTTTCATACATTGGAGAAACCGAATCCACCCTTAGAAAAATTTCTGTCGGTTTGTCGGTTTGTCCGCAAAACTTTGTCACAGGTAAACTCAGCTACCATAAGACATATAAAGCTGAAACTTTTACAGTAGATTTGTGTAGGTCTAACTTAAAATATAGGCTATGAATTGATTGGAAATTCAACGTAGAAGTGAAGTTATGGACGTTTAACGCAAAAATGTTTGTCACAAGTAAACTCAGCCACCATAAGACATAGCGAGCTGAAACATTGACACTGGATTTGTGTGTGCCTAACTTAAAATATGGGCTCTAAATAGATTATTAATTCAGTACAGAAGCGAAGTTATGGGGCTTTTAGCTGTATTTTCCTAACTTCACAGACAAGTTTGTTTTGAAAATACACAGGTGTGGCAAGTAGGTATTGTTAGTTGATTTTAATTTCAATTGAGCACATGAATATATTTCGTATTTGACATCATTGAAATGGTGTTTCACAGAGTTAAGGATGTACTATCTATTGAGAATAAATGTTTTGTAAACGAGCAATTCTCAGCCCTTAATATGAACAGGCATGAGAAATCAACAAACAAGTTCTTACGCTATATGAAGCCGAGGAAAGAACTTACAAGTCAGTAAAGAGATTGGATTAGTGATGAAGAAGCAGTTCATTATCTAATTGAATTTCTTGACTCTGAATTTATTTCTCCTGGACTGCCTGCTCATGAGTAAAAACTTAAAGTAGGAGGAGCACCAATGATGCTGCAATTTATAGCAGTAACAAATTTCATGTTACGAAACATGAGTGACCCAAAAACTGTGCAATGGGACACGACTCTGAGTTCGTGCTCTACACAGATATGCCATAGAGGCGGACATAATGACTGGATGTGGTATTGGGGAGTCTTCCGAACCACTGTCTGTTTCCATTCAAATGATTGCAAGGTCCCCTCAGAGTCTATTTCGCAATGACGTTAACTAAGTCGCAAAGGGAGACTTTATCTAACGCAGGAATTCAAGTTAGCGAAACCAAGTTTTTCTCACATGGTCAACTGTAGTTTACTTGCTCAATAGTCAGAGGTTTCAACTGATTGTTCTTCCATGAACCTGAAGGACAGACAGCTAATGTAGTGTATACAGAGGCATTTGTTTAACACTGTACTAATAATGGTGTTTTCTACTATTCTATAATTTCTAATTATAGTATTAGTATAATACTATAATTGATATGTTGGAATACCAAGTATAATAGAATTTTTGATTCCGTCAAAGACGGGTACATTTGCTAGTTTAAAATAAAAATTCATTTAATTTACAATATTTTATTACAAAATATACGTTTACAATAGTTTTAAACATTTATCCAGCACATTTTAAAAAATACATTAATATTTTCAAAATAACTAACCAAAGCAACAAAAATACAATTACATATTTGATCAATATTGATAAGTTTTTTTCTATTCCTCAATAATCATAGTTTCAAGAAATAAAATCAGCAAAGACTAGATGTTATCACAAATATAAATATAATCTAGCAAAAAATTAAATTATGAAATTATTACTTTTAAAATATAGCAATAAGATAAATAATCAAATATTTTACTATACAAATAATTTAAGCAGGAAGCATTAGTAATTGGATACAAAGTAGAGCTTTTTTTTTTTTTTTTTTTTTTTCTGATAATACACATATTTGTCATGAGAAAAATAATTTTTCTTAGATAAAATGCATTTTAGATTATAGAAGTATAAAAAAAGAAAATAAAATACAATACAGAAAGAATTTTGAATTAACTGTAATATACCGCACAAATATTTTTCTTATTTTAAAATCTAAAGAAAATAAATCAAAACCTTTTGATAACAAAATCAACATTAGAAGTTTGCGAAATGATGAGGTTTTAATTTTTTTTCATAAAACTTTGTAATGTATTTGTTGTAAGAATTTTCAGCATAAGAATATAGTAAACACCAAATAGCATACATTTAACCGTCTTAGCCTACAGGTCTTTCTTAAAGTCAAAAGGCTTCAGAAAACTTAATTTACAATTATTTTCTCGTGAAAATGTACTGTACTGAAACTGGTCAAGGGAGACGTAGGATTGAAGATGGTTAATTTTAATATTAGTTTTTTTACTTACAACTTCTGTAGGTCTTCTATACAAAAAAAATGATATTGTATTTAAACAAATCTTTTTTTTATAGTACATTTCATTTTATTATTATTATTTATTTTTTTAAATAGCATGATCTATATTTATTGTATTCATACATGCATTTTCTCAAAGTTATATTTATTAATAATAAACATTAACGACTAAGTATATGTGATGGAAGTGTCTGATTTCTGCACCAAAGTATGAAATATCAGATCTTATTTTTTTCATTCACCGTTTCCACTTAAGTAAATCAAATAATTTTTCTTTCAGTTATCAATTTCTCGAATGATTTTTTTTTAATTTTAACTTTGTAGTTGAATGTAAATGACTTGTGCTGTATAGCTTATCATAGTACATTTAAAGTGTCAAAGGTCAAATCTCTCTATTCATTAAGAATAATAATAAAAGTTTTAACAAAAAAATAGAAGTAACGAAATAAAAAGTAGATAGACTTGAATCTTGAAAATAGTCAATTTCATTTTTATGGGAATTTTTGGAACAAGCTATCTTCGTTAGAGTCAAAAACCGAACTGACTCAAACCCGGTTGAGTTTGATCGCTGGTTACGGTTGAAATATCTTAAGTCTTTTCCTCAGTTCTGATTGTGGTTTGATCATATATATAAATATATATTTATACACTTTTTCGTTGGAAATACGATCCAAAACGGGCAAAAATAGTTCAATATAGACAAAGAAACATAGAGAAATCAAAAGAACACACTTACAGTCTCTAATTTTCGGTTTGAACCGTCTTCATGAGAGATAAGAGAGGGAAACCAAAGCGCACTGGTTCAGGGTCTCCAACCGTCTCTGAACCAGTGCGCTTGGTTTCCCTCTCTTATCTCTCCTGAAGACGGTTCAAACCGAAAATGAGAGACTGTAAGTGTGTTCTTTTGATTTCTCTATGTTTCTTCGTCTATATTGAACTAAATATATATTTATATATAAACACTGGATTAGAAAAGTAACCAAGACAGGTAGCTGTACAATGTTTATTTAATCAGATGACCATAAATACTAAGCCATTAGAATGTATCCAGATATAGGAAGCGTTGGCTAAATGTCTATGAAAATTATTTACTTATTAAGCATCAAATAATAGAAATATAAAGAAAAATATATATAGTCGAGGTAATATAGCTTTTTACTATGTTATGTCGATCATATACATATAAAAAAGATTAAAATATATCCAGACTAGGTGAGTTTTAGTAATTCAAATATTACTCTCTAATGTTGAGCTTAAGATTTTGAACCAAGAAAACTGACCTAGTCCTGGATTTCTGTTTATCTTATTCTATCAGATGATCGATAAGTCTCTGCAATTAATATACATATTGAAATAGGGAAATTTGATCTCAACGGGGGCTTATTTATAACCGGAAGTTAACAAAGGGAACATAACAGAAAAAATGCACTACTATAGTTGATATTTCAAACTGTTGTCTGGAAAGGACTAAAAGACTTTATAACCAACGGAAATATCCAGTAAGGGAAGTGTCTTTTCCTGTTATATCCCTGTATTAATATCACTTTATATATATATATATATTTTAATAAATGTAAAATTGACCTAAATTGGATTTGTTCTTATATATTACATATATATATATATATATATATATATATATATATATTCAGGTAACTCACCACAAATTAAAGAAGATAGTCGCTCTATCTTCTTTAATTTGTGGTGAGTTACCTGAATATTTATATCACGTGTTATTGTGACAATTTTCTATATATATATATAATATATATATATATATATAGTTTATACATCAATGTCTAAACCACAGTAAGAAACTACAAAAATTTCTCTTTTTTTTTGAATCTACGGATTTCTTAGTGTGCTATAACTGTTGATTTTCATTTCACGTGTTTTATATATATTCAAATAACTCACCAAAATAAAAATAGGTCTAAGAACATTGTATTAGATTTTGTCAGAGAGCAAATGAAATCAAAAAGTAAAATAAGTTTTTTTTTGTACCATCTCCTTTCCGAAGACTTGTAATAAGGAAGGCCTCAGCGTGTTAATCTACTTTTTTTTTTGTTGTAATTTACTTGAATGTTTATATAGCATATAATTGTGATAATTATGAATATGTACATATTTTCAAGATTTTATAATAAACACGTGATCAATATTCAAACTACAATAACAAATCAGAAAAAAAATAACAAAAATTGGGATTTGACTGACGAAGACCGCTTGGTAGTTTAAAAGATTTTAGTCTTTTTTCTCTTTTCTTATTATGGTTTGGATGTTGATATATATGAGCACCATAATTATATATTATAAATATATAACCAAAATAACGAGTAGAAGTAAGAGTTTCACTTGAACTACTGAATACCAGTTCTTTTGGTGGGATTATCTTTGAACCATTCTGAATTTCTTACTCAGTTTTAAACGCCGAGTTTTATTTCGCCTATTTAGATAAAATCTTCATGATATTGACTTTTATAAATCTTACGCTGAAAATAAATAACAATAAAGTATTTTCAATTTAATTGAAATAAAAATGAATATTTCGTCTTTTTAGTAATCAAAATAATAAGAAAAATAAACTCTCGTAATAAATCTAGAACATCAAATAGATAGTTTTCGATTTAGTTCTGCCTGATGGTTTTTTTTAAAAAATGGAGGGTTTTTTTGGTAGCTTTGTTTTTTCTTAAAGGTTTTATTTATAAATATCTAGCCATTAAGTTAAGGTATTACAATAGAGGTACCATAAGTTCATTGGATTCAAATGTATTAATAGTTAAGCAAACTCTATCAAATTCGTAGTACGTTAGCAGGTTATCAGAATAAATTAAAAAACAATTCCAGCTTCGAATATGGTTCTCTTGTTGCTAATTATATTAAAATACCATTGAATTTTAATTACAAATAACTTGCAAACTATGGAGTTAAACTGTGTCGTAGCCATACTCTAAGAAACCGGCTCCGACTACATGCCAAGGAGTTCTAAAACTGGTTTCTGCTTTAGTTTTAAGTCGTAATAAGAATGTAGGTTTTCGAAAAGAAAAGTTAAAATGAAGTTTGTTTTTAGCAGCACTTTTTAATTTGGGGAACTCCGTATTGCATATAAGGATTAAGAAATGCACCGCCTTCACTCTAATAATTTTATCAATCCCTATATTGCAGCCATCTATCCTCTTGCTACGAACTTATAAAGTCCCACACTATTGCTGATTAATTATACCATAATAAATAACAACCCCATTTATTTATCTTTTTTCAACCCCAAACTTGACAAAAAAAACAAGTGGTTACATGTGTATGATTGATGTTTATTTGTTGGCATGGGTAACTTGACAAAAAACAAGCATATGACCGTGTGTATGGCGAATGTTTGTTTCTTGACATGGGTATAGTGAAAAGGACTTTGTTAATCAATGTTGATATGATTATGGTATGTATGTTCAGTACTCATTGTTGCAGCCTGAAAGTAACCACACTAAACGGCATTGAAAACTATATTAGTCTTTTGAGTAATCATGATTTGTATTTGTATATAACCTTCTTCCCATCCTCGTGTTTGTTTTAAGTTCTGAAATGAATGTTTAATAATAATAATGAAATGTTACATGTTAATAAAAGTCAACTCAAGCAGAGTATTAGTTAGACCAAATTGATTATAGATCAATTTAAACTTTACTTTAGTTAAACTTAACAATGAACGCAATTTTTTTTTGATAAAAATAATTACGTAGTAATTTCGTTTAATATACAAAATAAAAGAGCTTTAGAACTATCCAGGGTAGAGCTGTCCTATAGTAACTAGAGATAAGAATTGTAAAGCAACTAGTAGTCTCAAATTACAAGATAAAAAATGAAACCCAAGAAATTGTTACTTCAAACCAGTCATTAAAACATTCAAGGAGTCATTGATTTACGATTAAAGTTTTAAAGTGAAAAACTAACGGAGGAAACCAGATGCACCAATTGGTTAACATATACATATTAATAGTTATAATTTCAATTTAAACTATTAATTAAAGTGACTTATAGATTTATAATTATAAGGCCCTTATAATGGTTAAAAGCAACAGATTTATTAACAGACTTGTACCACTATCGATGTTATTCAGCTATGCAAGTCATACTACTCGGGTTTTAACAGGGAGGAAAGGCTGGTCTAATAAGGTGGTATTGTATGCTTTCGATAGTTAACAATAGACTATTGTTAAAGTATTTAAAGTCTGAAGATAGTTACACAACTGAAAACAAATACAACAGAATTTTATTTTGTATTAGCTTGTCTATGAACCGAAATCTTATTCTTTAAGCCTTGTAATCAATATGGTTACTGAAATGAAATAATGCTACTAATACAAAAGTCAGGAGTAAAAAAGTTTCAATAACATCAGTTTGAATAAATATAATTAAACTGATAAATTATATTGATAACACATGGTATCATTATTACATGTAGGCTGTATGAAAATATGTAGTTGTTTTCACAGAAGTATGGGAAGCTATGAACCCTAGACAATGGAGTTTTAAAACTTCAACTTTATATATTTCTTTAATAAAAAAAATTAGTTCACCATTTTATTTGTAGATTTGATCTCATGACCTTGAATGTATTATTCTTTTTAACAATTATAACTCTCAATAATTATATATACAAATATAATGTAAAAATATACAAACTTAATATAAAATATATATATATAAAAAAATTTTAATCTAAGACTACCTAAATACTCTTAAAGAAAAAAGATTTAATTTATTATGCATACTGAGGAAATTAGCTTTTATTTAATATTTTATTTATCCAAATAAAAACAAACTTAAATTAATGAGTATTTTTTTGGGAGAAGCAATTTTATATTTAGATTTATATAGACTGTTACATTCGTCAAACATGAATGTGTCATAAAATGCATTTTAGAATTTAAAGTTTTTATGATTATCATTTGTTTAATGCAGGGGTGATGAAATAGTGTAGAAAAGTTTTATAATTTGAAGTTATCCAAACGTATGTTACAGAAATCGAACATGAATTCTTTCATGAAATGTAACTTTTCTATCAGGTTGAAATTTAATTGTTTGTGCCCGTTATAATTTATATATGCTTTTCATACTAAAATTAAACGAAAGAAAAACGCGCTTCTTTGTATTATAGACAGAGTTATAAAGATCCAAACTTATGTGTGATTCTTTAACCTTCAAAATCCCACTCATGTGTGACTCTTTAAATCATTAAATTAAAGTTATTCCTCTGCTTTCCGATTATTTCTGAGTATATATCAAAATTTCTGAAATTTATACAAGCAAGCAGTTTTTAAATATATATGAATTTTTTGGACATCTGAAAAATAATTTACAAATGAACAGTTTAGTTTTATGGGTTCTGAAATTCAAATTATGACGTAACTTTTATCGACATTTCTTGTGTTGCAAATGAATAATTAATCTCACAAAGCCTGTCGTACACTTCTTCTTTTATCATACAGTAATATGCAGATGTATTTTTACAAAAGAACTATTGCTGTTTATAATTAAACGAACGATTGCTCTATTAGTTAATTGTTTCTGGCCCACATAAATAAATACTATTATATTTCTAAGCTTTCGAGATAGTTTTACCTACAATATTATATTTGTTGGCCCACGGAAGTTGGGAAGAACTTGTATTTTAAAATAAAGAGATATTTTAAATAGTTGACACCCTAATCTCTATTTATTTTTTTTTTCAAGTTTTATTTTTAAACTGTTATATTTTATGATCTAAATTAAATGGTCCCTCAGTTTTATTTGGTAGATTTCAAACTGTCCGTGTTGGACAACCCCCCCCCCCCCCCCCCAAAAAAAAGAAGAACTGAATGCAGCTAGCTTCAATATCTAGAGTATAAAATAAGTTAAGAGTTTGTTTATTTTTTGGCGCGTCTCTTTTCATAGAAGCTTGACAACCCCTGCTTGAATATACTTCAGACTTTTGACTTTAAATAAAATAAACGTTTTTTTTTCTGGTGTATATATATATATATATATATGCTAACTCATATGAGCTTTTCCCTTGAACCGGTTATCAGTAAAAAAAAATTTTTTTTTTGTATTCTTACTTAACAATAATAATTGAACACTATTTTACTTCTTTGTTTTTTTTTTCTCTGAAATATAGGTGAGGTTTTAGGCAAAACGTCCAAGCTGTAAAAGGCTTCAAGAATAATTGCACATTATAAGTTATTCTAAATGAACTGAAAACAAGAAGCGAGTGTTTTTCAATAGTAACTCTATTCTCTTTACTTCATACACACAGAGGGTGATTACTTAGAAACTACTTAAATATGAGAGCATACAATTAATTTTTTACTTTTATCAAATACAGGACGATTATTTACCACAGAGGTTATTGCATACATTATGATTGTTTTAATAAACTGTAACATGGAAATCATTGAGTTTTTATTGTTTAGTGTGAACTTGTTGGATGAAACCCTCTCTTCTCACCCCTATCTATGTTTCTCCCAATATCTCTCTCTCAAGTTCTTTACATTTTCCGTGAGACACGTATCTACCTCTTTACATATCCCTTTCTCACTCTCTCTTTCTCTACCTTTTAATTGTTACACATAACTATTCCTTATTCTGCTCTCTTCCTCCTCCCCATCGCTCTTTCTCTTTCACACACCCCATTCCACCCTTTCTGTCTCTCACTCTATCTCTCACCCATCTCTATCATTCCACACCTTACTCTCTCTCACTAACCCTTTCCAGTCTCTCACATTATTCTCTCACCCACCCCATTCTATCCCTTTCTTCTCTCACTCTATCTCTCACCCTATCCCTATCACTCCACACCTTTCTCTCTCATCCACGCCATTCTAACCCTTTCCGTCTCTCACTTTATCTCTCACCCACCCCATTCCACCCTTTCTGTCTCTCACTCTATCTCTCACCCATCTCTATCATTCCACACCTTACTCTCTCTCACCCACGCCATTCTAACCCTTTCCGTCTCTCACTTTATCTCTCACCCACCCCATTCTATCCCTTTCTGTCTCTCACTCTATCTCTCACCCATCCCTATCACTCCACACCTTTCTCTCTCACCCACGCCATTCTAACCCTTTCCGTCTCTCACTTTATCTCTCACCCACCCCATTCTATCCCTTTCTGTCTCTCACTCTATCTCTCACCCATCCCTATCACTCCACACCTTTCTCTTTCACCCACGCCATTCTAACCCTTTCCGTCTCTCACTTTATCTCTCACCCACCCCATTCTATCCCTTTCTGTCTCTCACTCTATCTCTCACCCATCCCTATCACTCCACACCTTTCTCTTTCACCCACGCCATTCTAACCCTTTCCGTCTCTCACTTTATCTCTCACCCACCCCATTCTATCCCTTTCTGTCTCTCACTCTATCTCTCACCCATCCCTATCACTCCACACCTTTTTCTCTCACCCACGCCATTCTAACCCTTTCCGTCTCTCACTTTATCTCTCACCCACCCCATTCTATCCCTTTCTGTCTCTCACTCTATCTCTCACCCATCCCTATCACTCCACACCTTTCTCTCTCACCCACGCCATTCTAACCCTTTCCGTCTCTCACTTTATCTCTCACCCACCCCATTCTATCCCTTTCTGTCTCTCACTCTATCTCTCACCCATCCCTATCACTCCACACCTTTCTCTCTCACCCACGCCATTCTAACCCTTTCCGTCTCTCACTTTATCTCTCACCCACCCCATTCTATCCCTTTCTGTCTCTCACTCTATCTCTCACCCATCCCTATCACTCCACACCTTTCTCTCTCACCCACGCCATTCTAACCCTTTCCGTCTCTCACTTTATCTCTCACCCACCCCATTCTATCCCTTTCTGTCTCTCACTCTATCTCTCACCCATCCCTATCACTCCACACCTTTCTCTTCTCACCCACGCCATTCTAACCCTTTCCGTCTCTCACTTTATCTCTCACCCACCCCATTCTATCCCTTTCTGTCTCTCACTCTATCTCTCACCCATCCCTATCACTCCACACCTTTCTTCTCTCACCCACGCCATTCTAACCCTTTCCGTCTCTCACTTTATCTCTCACCCACCCCATTCTATCCCTTTCTGTCTCTCACTCTATCTCTCACCCATCCCTATCACTCCACACCTTTCTCTCTCACCCACGCCATTCTAACCCTTTCCGTCTCTCACTTTATCTCTCACCCACCCCATTCTATCCCTTTCTGTCTCTCACTCTATCTCTCACCCATCCCTATCACTCCACACCTTTCTCTCTCACCCACGCCATGCTAACCCTTTGCGTCTCTCACTTTATCTCTCACCCACCCCATTCTATCCCTTTCTGTCTCTCACTCTATCTCTCACCCATCCCTATCACTCCACACCTTTCTCTCTCACCCACGCCATTCTAACCCTTTCCGTCTCTCACTTTATCTCTCACCCACCCCATTCTATCCCTTTCTGTCTCTCACTCTATCTCTCACCCATCCCTATCACTCCACACCTTTCTCTCTCACCCACGCCATGCTAACCCTTTCCGTCTCTCACTTTATCTCTCACCCACCCCATTCTATCCCTTTCTGTCTCTCACTCTATCTCTCACCCATCCCTATCACTCCACACCTTTCTCTCTCACCCACGCCATGCTAACCCTTTCCGTCTCTCACTTTCTCTCTCACCCACCCCATTCTATCCCTTTCTGTCTCTCACTCTATCTCTCACCCATCCCTATCACTCCACACCTTTCTCTCTCACCCACGCCATGCTAACCCTTTCCGTCTCTCACTTTATCTTTCACCCACCCCATTCTATCTATTCGTTTCTTTCTCTCACTCTATCTCTCACCCATCTCTACCATTCCACACCGTGATCTACATCTACCAGTCTGTCTCTGTATATTCCTCACTTGTATTATTATGGCTACATACATATATATATATATTACAATTTAATATATATATTAAGTTCATGTACACTATATATATGTTTAACACATTTTACTCTGTCCTCACTATATGTATTCAAACTTTAAAATATTCTTTTAAATATTTTTCATATGTGTTTCTCAATAAAATAGCCTTCAGTCGTTACGCCATAGGTACAGATTTACATGTCAACATATAAATTACAGTATGAGATTCTGAAATCAGGAACTCCTCCGTTCTTTTTCCTTTAACACCCTCAATTCCGCCTGTGCCTGTAGGCTGTAATTAGTAGCACCTTTCTTTGCATGGGGAGAGAGAATTATTAGCACCTCCCTTTGCATGGGGAGAGAGAATTATCAGCACCTCTATTCATCAGAGTCATAGGGACAGACTCTGTCTGTGTGTCTATGCCTCTGTCATCGTTCTCTCGCTCTCCCTCCCTCTCTGTCTGTAGTCTTCACGCTCTTGTTATTCACTATGTAATAACCTCTGTGGGACTAACCATTTTTATTTATTGTAGAGATGTTCAACGTTTTCTCAATGAAAAAAGTTTTGTATATACATAATAACATCCATAGAATATGAGGTAAAATATATTTGTTTAAATCTTTGAATGTCATTACTAGAACTACGTGATTTGAATGAATATGGACTGGAGGCCAGTTTTTCAAAGATGGATGTCATTTTGACTTAAATTACTCAAACTAGCGTGCAGTAAGATGTGTTTTGTGAGAAACTTATTTATGGCACATTGAATCAAGCTTTGATTACATATCATAAATGTGTTTCAAATCTATAATAATTAACCGATTAGGGTATAAGCAAAGTCAAAACTTAGACAAGATCAAAGCTTGACCAGAGATAGCGACTGTATCCCTGAAAGTGGAACAAGTAAAATCAAGAAGGCAGTAGGTTATAAATAACTGCCTGTCATCGTATTAAACAGCTGTGTCGACGTCAGTGAGCTTGGACACCTCACCATTGGCTTTGGTTACTGAAGGGTTACACGAAGTCAGGCGAGACCTGTTGCTTGAAGTCAGTGTTGATGGGCGTTCATTGGCCGCAGAGCAAAGGCGTGCTTTCAGCAGTTGAAACACTCTTCTTTTGCAGACAAATATAACGAAGATGATGACTCCTTGAAGAGCGTTGGTCACGTCGGTGATGTACCAAAATACACTGTTAGTTCCCACTGCCCAGGAGATCACTTCGGCTACCCAGTTGATACCCATTATGATGAAGAGCTTTAGATATAAACGAAATCTGAAACAATCATAACATCCATTAATAATAATCTGCATCAATAAGAATGACGTGTATTGTTTACTTTAAACAGTAACAACATCCAACATATCAATGATCAATAATTTGCAAATATTACTAGTTCTCTGCATAGTCATTCTGAATTCAGTTTGACACTTGCATAATGCAGTTAATATGCTAAGCTATATAATATTGAATTTAAATATGGAATACCCTCCGCATTTACTGATTACCTCGAATTTTCTTACTACTTTTCGTAATTCCACGATATTTTCGTCAGAGACGTGAGAACAATATTCAAAGTTTTGATAAACACAAAGCAAACAACTGAGAAGAATTAAAAACTGATATAGCTTTCCAACTATACATTGGCCATCTTCAAGTTCATTTCGTAACCGTTTAGGTCTAAGAAATTTAGAGAAAAATGTCGGAAATTTTTCTAAATATAGAAAATTTTAGATATAAACTATATATACGAGTATAATTCAAAATGAAACCTTTTAAAGGTTTGAATCAAACTCAAATGCCATCATAAGTATTTGACCTTCTGCTAGAAAGCTTTGTACCACTAACATTGTCAATCCTTCAGAAATGTAAAATGTCATATTTTCTTATTCTATTAATTCCTAATTTCATCTGTGAAATATTGATATTTGACAGTTTGTTTCATCCTGAGAACTGACTGAGTCCCAATTTTATTTTACCACATAATCTTATATATTTCATTTAATTATTTATTATTATTTAATTATTATTATTATTTATTAATTTAATACATATATATTAGTATAAGTTGGCAGCAGATTCTCATTTAAACATATTTGATTGAAATAAACGGCAGCTTCTGCATTCACGACTTTAATACTCGTCCTTTCCAGTCTCCTGACTATTTCTCTTTGAGTGGAGGGCAGTTTCCACAAAAGTTGTCCTAATGACATGTTATAACACTTTTTAGGCACTCGGTCACTGTTTAAAAACACTTCAGTAAAAATGTTGTATTGATATAAAGATTACTAACTAGCTTTCGATTTTCATAAATCATCATCAGGTTTATAGAATAATATAGTATAATCAGGATATAGTAATAATAAACTAAGCTACAATAACAATTACAGTGTTAATAATAATAACTACGGCACAGTAAAGTTACTTACCGTGTTTATTGACTTTCAAATCGTTAACTTATATTATTATTTACCAAATTAAATAACGAAGAAGTTTGATATTATATTTACTTATAACAAAGTAAACACTGAACAAGCAAGACCATATATTTTGTATTGAACTAGACATTTTGTGTTTACTATCAAATGTCCAATGTCCTTCTCCAGAGGAAAAAAATTCTACTTGGACTAATTAATCATGTTTTATCATTTTATCTCATTTTCATGTACACAAGTAATAATTAGGTGAGGAGTCAGTCGTAGTCTGACTCTGACTCCGACTCCTCCATGTCGAAAATATTCCCGACTCCGACTCCACAGCCCTGCATAATTCACATCCTTTGCTCATCTTCTCTTTTCCTATTATCTGTAAAAAATTTAATACCCGTGATAAATATAGATGGAGAATATTAAAGTGCAAAGTATAGTTCCTGAATTTAAATTACATTGGTTCTACCTCCACCTCATTGTCATGGACGCTAACCATGAAACTTGCGGTCCGAGCCTCCAAGGATCATAACTGTAATACCTACAATGTGGAATTGACTAGACCAATGTTGAAAGATAACATAGGAATAATAATCATAAAACATGTTTTAACTCCATTATATTTGTATTTGTTTATTTTTTATTTAGTATTTTTATTTTTTATTAAAGTTTTGTAATTTTACGAATCTTCCTTTGCTGATCCTTCTGTTTTCCTATTATCTTTTTCTATCTACTCTTTTCTACCTTATTCTTTGTGACCGTTGGTCACCAACCGCCTCCAACCCAGTGTGCTTGGTTACCTTTTTGTATCTCTCCTGATAAGAGGTTCGAACCAAAAATTAGAAACTGTAACTGTGTCATTTTGAATTATTTATGTTTCTCGGTCTATATTCAATAAATATAAATATATCAATCACAATATGAAATTGGGAAAAAAATCTAAGATCTTCCAACCGTAACAAGCGGTCTTCGTTATAGTCAAAAACCCAACTGAGTTGGGTCTGTGGCTCTGAGTTGAGAGTCAGTTGGGTTTTTGACTCAGACGAAGACCGCTTGTTACGATTGAAAGATCTTAGTTTTTTTTTCTCATTTCATATTATGGTTTGATGATTAATTGTTATTTCATGTGTTTATATGAAATCTTGTTATATATATATGTTTTTCTATTTTTTTTTTTAATTTTGGGATAAAACAAACTCCCTTCTCTCTCATATTTATCTCCTTCTCCGATCTTCATTCCGTTTCTCTTACTCTCTTCTCCTCTCTCTTACCTCTCCTAGTTTGAACTCTCTTCCTTTTTTTTTCTCTTCAATTCACCTCAGTCTCTATTTCTCTCCTTTCTCTCTCTCTCTCTCTCTCTCTCTCTCTCTCTCTCTCATATATATATATATATATATATATATATATATATATATATATATATATATTTCGTTGAACAGCTGACCGTATTTCGCTGATGTCATTTTCTTCACTAGTTTTTCAAGTTTTCTGAATACCTTCTTCTTTCCTTCATCCAAACGTTGGAGAATGTTAATTAAGTTATAACCGACATGTTTCGACTGGCTTCCAGTCATCTTCAGGGTGATTAATTAAACAAAGAGGAAAATTAATCACCCTGAAGATGACTGGAAGCCAGTCGAAACATGTCGGTTATAACTTAATTAACATTCTCCAACGTTTGGATGAAGGAAAGAAGAAGGTATTCAGAAAACTTGAAAAACTAGTGAAGAAAATGACATCAGCGAAATACGGTCAGCTGTTCAACGAAATATGCTTAAAAGAAGGACTGCTTCCAAATTTTACAAATATATATATATATAGACAATTCACTTACGCCAACGTTTCGCTATATTTTTATAGCATCATCAAGGCTGTACAAATAACGAGATATACGTCCAACAGATAGACACAACGAAAACAGTAGTAAATATTACAAAACTGATAAGACAGGTTATACGACAGGTTATAACAGGTTGTCCAGAAAAGCTAAGCATCAGTAAAGTAGTGTAGGTTGTATTATTTATGAGGTCGCACTTTTCTGGCTTTCACATTCAGTTCTATTGTAGGGAAGACTAGTAAGGCTTAATAGCTAATTGGTACCCATTTATTCAAGAGCAAGCCTCATTGATTATCTGTTCCGGTAAAGAAATGAAAAATGTATAAAACTTTAAATACCTTTCCTTATCCTTGGAGTCGTGTCTCTTGCTGTCCTTGGACTTGAGCACTTCCGTTTCCTTGGAGTGGAGGAATATCATTTTGGCTGTCAAAGCAAACATGATAACGTTGATGACGATCAGCAGTGCAATAGGGAAATACAAGTAGAGCCATGTCGACTCATTGCCTGAAACAGGAAAACAACATGTGTAGGAATCTAATGAAATGGACATTTAAACAACTAAGTATATCTTTTATAAAATGACTTATTTAGGACTCATGTTTTTATATTCGCTTCTTCAATAGGATGATATGAAGTTAAGAGGAGTATGTCAAGTTTATATATTTGTAAATCTGTATGCACTGTCAGCGTCACATTGAACATCATACCATCTTACTTTGAACAAAAAACAAAGCATCATCCTCCACGGCGCTATAGCTCCCGTAGAGCCTGAGCCAAGTTCCTCCACCTTCACACACCCATCCTTCTGAGGTCTTCCTCGAACCCATCCTTCCATCTTTGCCTTAGACGTCCCCTCAACCTTCTACCGCCCTTATAACCTCGGTAGATCTTTTTAACTACTCTTTCCTCCATCATCCTTTCCAAATGGCCTAACCTGTTTTGGTATTATTTACTGCTCCCAGTTTATTCAGCCATATCACTGAAAACAACAACAAAACAGACTGATGCCTTTTTGTACGTGAAAGCTCTTTTACCGCATCTCGGGAGCTACAAGTTCTAGCCTAGGATAGAGACAAACAGAACCTCTGAGATACGCCCGAGGTGAACCACGTGGAGGCGAGCTTCCACGACCCTACATCACAAAAAAAAAAAAATAAAAATCTTATAACAATTTAATAAAAGCAAGGTTCCACCAAACAAAAAATATTCTTCATAATAAAATTTATAAGAAGCATATTTCTTGATAATTTCTAATACTTAGGTGTTATACCACAAAACTGGAAAATAAAAAAACTACCATTATTTTAGGCTTCCATGTAAAGGAAAACAAAAGAAAAACAAGAACATTAACGTTTCTCATGCTTAGATCTTAGAGAACCGAAGTATTCAACATGGTATGGACATTAGGCAACATGAAGACCACTTGGGGGCAATACTGCTGTCCTCTTGCATCTCCCTATAGCATATACTAATATATAATATAATATATAACTAATATATATAATTTTTTTCATGATTACCATTCTTTACTTTATTAGGTTTATTTTTTTAGTTATATTAATCAGTAGTTAGTTACAGTTAATGTCAAGTGAGATTAAGTAAACAGTATATTATTGCTTTTTATACCATACTCTTCTTAACATCATATGAGTCTCATCTCACCATGCTCTTCAGCATAGTACATAGTAAACTGTTACGGGTAACAGCTTGTAACTATAGAAAGGTCATAGTCTTTTTCCTCGTTTCTTATTGTGATTTGGCCGTTGATTGTTATTTCACTTTTTTATTGTGAAATCTAGTTATATATATATATATATATATATATATATATATATATATATATATATATAAAGATTTCACATAAACACGTGAAACAACAATCAATGATCAAATCACAATAAGAAATGGGAAAACAAGACTAAGATCTTTCAACCGTAACAAGCGGTCTTCGTCAGTTGGGTTTTTGACTCTGACGAAGACCGCTTGTTACGGTTGAAAGATCTTTGACTCTGACGAAGACCGCTTGTTACGGTTGAAAGATCTTAGTCTTGTTTTCCCATTTCTTATTGTGGTTTGATCATTTATATATATGTACGACTGAACCGGTAAAAAAACGCTTAGGGGGGAGGGGGGAAGGAATTTCGGAGAAAATACTATCTCTTTCCTCTCTTTAAATACTCCTCCCACCCTCCATCCACAGACACACACTTTCACTCTCTCATTATCTCCATTTTTTTCTTTTCGCTTCTCTCTCTCTCTCTCTCTCTCTCTCTCTCTTTTGTCTTTCTTCTGTCACACCTGATACTCTCTCTCTTCCTCTATCTTTCTCACACAGATGAATTCTTTTTTACTCTGTTATGGCTCTACATTTGTCCTTCATGGAAGTATCTAAAATTGTTGCTTACGTACATACATTATAAATACTGTTTAAATTTTGATCCTTTTAATTTTCTAACTAAACACCTTAAGTAAATACATGCATATTATTACTACTATCGAGGTTAGTATGATTTATAATAGGAATAGCGGAAACCCTTATATCTCGTAAGATGTTCTTGAAGGAGTCGTTGTAGCGCTTTCGGACATTGTCCATCTTCAATCGCAACTAACGAAAGCAGCTGTTATCACGTGGTTTATCCATCAAATCCACAACTATCTAGATATTTTTATTTTATATTATTATGCTATTTTTGAATTCAGTTTATATTATCTAGTCTGATTATTTTATATTTATATTATTTTATTTTATATAAAACAATCAGACTAGATAATATAAATTAAATTCGAAATTAACGCAATAATATCAAATATCTAGATAGCAGTGGATTGGATGTATAAACCCCGAGATAACAGCTGCTTTGGTTAGTTGCGAATGAAGATGGACAACGCACGAAAGCGCTACAACGACTCCAAGAACATCTTACGAGATACGACGGTTTCCGCTATTTCTAATATAAACCTTAAGTAAGCCTATAAGATATTAACAGGTATATAGGTACTTTCGAAAAGACACTTGTTTCCTCCCACTCTGGGCTTGAGAGGGTGATCTTTAGGCACCCAGTCAGTATATTCTACGACAAGCGTGGCACTGAGAATTGCTAGAGGCAGGCCCCAGGCGTACAGCGAGTACATAACGAACTTCATGTTGTCTGTACCGCGCACCGACCAGCCTGGCTTCCTGTAACAAACAATAACATTTAGTTAACAATAATATGTACAATAACGCAAATTTCAGTTCATGAAATTTCAAGGTAAAAGTATTTAGATCATTCTCTCAAAAGGTGCTAATTTTGACGATAATTTCGTTATGATCAGTCAAACTTTATCACGTGACTCATATACACAAGTTTTCAAAATCAATCATAAGTCAACATTTTTACTTTTTATTCCAAATAATTTATTTTTTATTTGTTTCAAAATAAGAGATTTTTTTCAATTATTCCTGTTGTCTGTACCCCAATTATTCCATATTATCAATACTCTAGAGTAAGTAGTTTTAGGAGTGAAAAATGTATCAAATCACATTTCAAAACGTTCTCATGATGCAATATTGCCTAAAAAGAATAGCATAGCTATACTGTAAGTGTGGTTCTATTTTCGCGTAAAATTTGTGATGAATTTGATAAATAAATTTATATTTATAACCTAAGTCAAATCTTACAATAATAATACCTGTTGGGCATTCAAGAGGATTCGATGATAAACAAATTGATGAAGGACGAATGATCTAATGCACTGTTTCTTAACTGTTTTCATGTTGTGACGCTCTTCAGGAAATTAATGTTTTCACAAGTTTTTCATACATTGAGTGTTAAGTTTTAAGTATTAAGTTTTCATACTCAACTTAAACATTGAGTGTTTTTCAAGTCTGAAAACAGTCATGCATACTCACTATTCACTAAATATATGTTTATGCTCGCCACACAAATTTATTTTGTTATGTTTATACAACTCTCCTAAAAGACAAGAAGATCAAAATAACTTATATAAGAAACCAGATGCAAGCTGGTGCGGTAAATGACCGTGGAGTTCTGATCAGCCATATCCGTGCGACAGGAGAGCCTCCGTCCGTGTTGTTACAAATGCCACAAAAGAACTCCTTTCGCAGAAAAAAAAAAAATAGTTTTAGAGGGGTTTAGTGAACTTCACGCTTTCCATATTCACAATCCTCTCAGAAAGTGTTTCCACTCAGTCTTCCACCAACAACCATATTTGTCTTGACAATATATTTACTTCGCTTACGAATTATATTAATTAACTGGGATAAATGATTTCTCTCTCTTACTTATAATTCAAACATTCTCATATTTATTAATTATATATTATAGTCATTGAATATTAAATTAATGCCAAGTTAACAGAAATTGAATCACTACGTATGATTATAAAGTGTTCCCATAGTAGGTAAAAAGTTGTTTTTACTTCCCTAGGAGATAGGAGAAGTTACCCTTGTAATTTGAAGTTTCAATTACGAGAAAGAGCAATAACGCTATAAAAACTGTTTGTTTATCCTAGACTAAGAGATCACCTGCTATACTTGTCGAATTTTTTATATTTTTTTACAATGTTTACATTGACTTAGAAATTTTTTGAGTGAATCCACTGGGATAAAATTGATGTTTATAATGGAAAAATTAAAATAATGGTGTGATACACAAAAATAAACTTATATATTGAGAAGTCTATCAATCACTATCTGTACTACCTCAGGAATGAAAGACTAATAAACATCTCCCATTTAGACGATTATATTATGCTTAAATGATACATTATATATTATATACTAAAGAAGTTTGATATTAAGTTTACTTATAGTAAGTGTGTAGGCCACTCCAGATTTTTTAGTAGTGTCATCAAAATTTCATAGAAATTTATGGAAATGTATGGACACGACTGATGGTTTATAAATCTCAATCAGTCCGTTTTGTTCCGTATATGCATTTAATAGTTCAGACAACTTTTAAAAGAAATAGGTTTAGAAATTACTTTTATTAATTTATATTACGACTAATTAATTTAATTTATATTGATAATATATTTGCTGTTTTTAAAGAAATAGTTTAATTCGTTTCTTTGTATGTTTGATTATTATTTATAAAAGAAATACTGATATAAGGGGACTATTTTAAAATGAGATAATTTAGATGGCATTTGATTGGTGCACCGGTAGAGCTAAGTCATTCTAAAAAGGCGGCATTACACTCCTTGTTTAGTCCTCCGCGTCATTCCTGGAACCTTTCAAACTGTTTTAACCTCTCTATAGATTGTTATGTTCACTAATTAATTCTTTTAATAATACTTCAAATAGTAAGTACAAATTCCTTTTTAACTTATTTTTGTAAACTTAATGATTTCCTAATTAGTTTAATGCTAAATATTATTACTTTCATAATTAGTAATTAAAACGATTTCACAAACTAGATAAACTAAACCAGCAGAAACAATACACATAAAAGATTTCACAAAAACTTACTCTTATATTTCGACTGTTTCGTATAAAGATGTAATTTGCTACGATGAAAAGCGACTTTCATGTGTGTTGTTTCTCTGGAATTATTTTCATAAAAATATATCAAAATAATTAATTAGTTCCTAAATAATTACTACTAAACATTTAATAAATATAATAAAGCATTGAATAGATTTATTTTTAGTTAATTTATGTTATTTTAAACCTCATTCACTAAATTAGTTATAGCGAAAACGATTAAAAATACTTAACAATAGATTATTTAAATTTATTACCCTATATATATCAAATTAAGGGTTTGTTCGTCTGTGTTTCCTATTGCTTTTGAGAAATGTTGTAATCCATTTGAAAATTTGAAATGATTTAATGACATAATGTGAGATGTCAGAAGAATAAAATTATATGTAAAAAATGAATGCCAATCAAACATATAATTCTGATGTTTCCATTTACACAACTTCTAAATTATATTGAAAAGCCGACTTTGAATTTGATTTGAGTATGCAAAACTGGCTAATCACTTCTATATTTTTTCTCAATATATATTTACAGCAACGTTATAACCGAATATAGCACAAAGGAAAAAGTTACTTATATTATGTTTGGTGTGAAAAGCTACTGGTTGTTGACTTTTTTGTGTTTATGAATCTTATGATCTTTCAGTAATATTGAATTAAGAGGAATGAACTCCTTAGTTTTATATTACCAAAGAGATACTAATTTTAAACTGATTCTAAGGTGATTCGATGACAGTCATTTTTCAGAATCAGGTCCTCAGCTAAATATGACTACCTAATGACTTCACAGTATACAATATCTCAGACAATGCATAGCCGGAAGACCATACGACCACGAATGTGACTCCTTCCATATTCGTGAAGGACGTCCTGACAGACTGACGTCCCATCCCCGTCCTTATGATTACTGACCTTAACAAGAAAGGCAGGATGAGAATATAGCAGTAGTGGGCCTCTGGTCTAGGGCTGCTAATTACGACGTGCACTGATGTGCATGGAATATTCGTTGGCCGCTGGAGATCCATTGCCTTTAGAAACAAAAGTCATTTTCGTCTGTAAGAGATTATTTCGTAACACAATGTCGTCACTTTGACTTTACAAAAGTCTTATTACTGCTGTGCTAATATATATGATATTATATGCATCAATTGTGTAATATACGGTATTGATAAGAGAATCAATCACTATGTATACTACCTCCAGGAATGAAAGAGTAATAAACATCTCCCATTTAGACATATATATTATGCCTACATACTACATTATCTACCCAAGAGGTTTGACATTATACTTACTTATAGTAAAGTTGAGTGTAGGCCACTCCACATTTTTTTTATTAAATTTGTAAGATTGTAAAAAAAAATTTATTTACCAGATAACAAAATTTGTTTGAGAAAATGAACAAAGTATTTTAATTTAGTTGAAGGCTTCTTGGAACTCTGATGAACTCGATTATATTTGGTTTTTTTTTTTTACAAAAATCTTGTAAAAAGTCAATTTGCTAATTAGAATGTTTCATGGAAATAACAAAAAAAATAATTAAAGAAAGGTGATAGTCACACGCAAGCATTATCTGATTATTTTTGACTTAGAAGATAATATTTGGATATAGTAAGTAGGTTTATCTGTTAAGGATAAGTTTTAAACTAAATTTTAACAAATATTCTGTTAGACAGAACAATCAACTTGGAATTATGAATGTTTAAAATAGTTTCAGCTTTTTTTTTAAAAAAAAAAATAATGTAACTTCCATTAATAATATTTAGCTATTAAGTTAGTGGCTTGTCTGGCTGCTTGTTTTCGAATCAGTCTAGGGATTTAGACGTACCATAGACACCGATAACAAGAGATATTCTACAAGAAAATGAACTACCAAAAAATGTATGGTTCATTTATGTATTATATGTGTGCTATATATATTGTATTATTGTGCAATGTATATTGTATTTCTAAGAACATGATTATGTGTTTCCAAGGAATATGATTCGTTAGGATGGTGACCAATAGGAGAGTAGAGTCTGTTCGTGAGAGCGGTTCTTAGAAAGCTCCTATTGCGGCATATGTATAACTTTATTAACAATTTTTATTCTTCGCACTATTTTAAATATTTTTAACAGGCTGTATTCTATTTTTTTAAACTGTTAATTACGTGTTGACGACTTCTATTTTGGCAGATCTTAATCTTCATTTTTTTGTTTTAGCCAACGCCCCACACTCTTGGCTGATTTGGCGACGTGCTGGTCAATAAAGTTAGGACTTGTGTCAAGTGGTCGTTACCATAATCCTGGCAGTGGTCGAGACCAGACAAGTCTTTGAGGTTCATGGCTCCACCTTCATTCCCTCGTGGACACACAAACAGACACCATCGACAAAATTTCATAAAATGACTTTTCTAGGACCTCAAAACAGGTAATTCTGTAAAAAAAATCTCTAAATCGAATTTTTTCACGATCACTATACATTATTTATAAAAGTAAAAAAAACCCTGAAGTGGATGACAGTGAAAAAGATTAAGGTAAAAATGTGAAAGAAAAGTAAAAACAAAATTTAAAAAATACTCGAATCGTAATTTACAAAAATAAGTAACGCATAAAATTTAAAACAAGAAAAATAAATAAGCTAAGTTATATTGTCTAAATTAGAGTGTATGTTACAGTATGCACCAGGTCACATCGTGTCCTCTATCTCCCCACCCTCCGACTCCTCCGACCTTTCTCCAGCAGTCTCTAAGGTAAGGCGATGTTCTACCCTTTATTTTCTATTTATTTATAATTTATTTGTTGTGAATCTAATTTACTGATATCTATTTATATGTAAAATATGTATGCAATATCTATGTAGTATGTACATATGTATGTATATGTAAAAAAAAGTAGCGCCTTATTCTTGCATATAAACAATGAAAACATTATATTGATTGGACAGGAGCTAAATCTACTTACCTATGAAAATTCGATGTTGTTAAGAAAATTATTGAATCGTCTCTAATTAAATTTAATAGATCATATATTATAAACATTAGTAACGGTCTCTTCAAACTTGATGATACTTTCGTATAATAAAGAGGCAATAGCCTCTTCTCTAAGAGGGTTGACAGCTAGCGGATAGTTTTTTACTGTTTTCTTATTGTACTCCATTGTTTCCCCAAACATACCTTTCTGGACATCAGTCCTTTCGTGCGCTTTCACCCTTTTAAAAAACCACTCTTCCCTCCCACTCTTCTCAACCCCTCACCAGATGTTTTCTGCATTTAGTGTTTCAGTTGGGTTTTTGACTCTGTCGAAGAGCGCTTGTTACGGTTGAAAGAGTCTTGTTTTCCCATTTCATATTGTGGTTTGATCATCTATTTATATGTATGTGTACTTGTTATATATACCCAGTAATTGCAGTATTCATTAAGAATTTATCTTCTACTTTTGGGCTGTGAAACAGATTAATGGATTATGATGTATTCGTATATGAAAGTTAGTCTCGGTATACGAAGTCGGTCCCGGAACGAATTATATTCGTAAGTCGAGATACCCACTGCATATAAAATGATAGCTTTGGATGAGGCATAGTGATAAGGATATTTCATAAAAAGTTAGTTATTTAGTATAAAATAAATTAAAGAATTACTATTTTAATCCTTCTTACGTCGTATGTTAGGTTGGTTAATTAATTAAGTAGAAGTGTATATTACACAAAAACAAGTAACCTTAAAACACTTCCCTTGATGATTGACAGAGTGCCAAATCGAAGGAGCTCGCTGCACAACACACGGTGGTGTTAAATAGATTTTAGGGTGCCAGGGTAGCACAGTGGCAAGGTGCTCACCTCTGGACTGGTAGATCCGTGGTTCAATACCCACTCTTGGTAAAGCCACTGCAGTCTAACCTAAAATGATTTAGGTATGATATTACTAGTAATGTTTTACTATGTTATATTGTTACCAAAAATATTTACTTATGCAAATTCTCATCAACTCTGATTGGGAAAAAGTAGATTCAATGTCGTGTAAACTGAACTAGTTTGACCAACAAACTTAAAACCATGTTCATAGAAACAGTGAACACCATTTTATTAGAGTTTATTATTTCATGATGAAAATGTATCTCTGTGAAGTTATATCATAGAATAAATATTTATATATTTCCATAATTATTAAATTTCTATTTGAAAATGATGCATGGTCTTAGAAATAACTCAAGACAATAATACAGCTATAGGTACAAATATAAGACGAATGTGGGGAATTACTGGACAAGGAGGTGGACCAGAGGAGTTCAATGTCATGTGTGGGAATCCCAACAGTGCTGGTATCCGACCTTCAAAAAAAGGGTATGCTATCTTAGGAATTATAAAAGCACGACATCAGCAGAACGAAACTAAAGAGGTGCGCATAGCTTCAGCCAAACAATAGAGGTGTGTTCTCACAATGGAAGTACGTAGTCACAAGGGTGGCTTACGTCTTGCATAAATTAAAATTCAGGAATATTCAATAGTCAAATCCTTTTAAATAACTTTTAAATAGAAGTTTAAATTCTAAAGTAATGCAATCGGTTATTGTATGTTTTGTTTTTGTTTTCTTTTTTTGAAGAGATCCTCTAGTGGTGAAAACGTCAGACGTTACCGGCATTTTGTTTGGTCGGTGATTCTACAGATTCTACATTGTGGAGTTCTAAATTTTGCCTAACTCAAGTGCATTTCGTGTAGGGATCCTTAACGAGTATCTGATATCGTACAGGCTCGGGACAGATGGCTTATATCGTTCTCTCCGAGGGATGACGTACTCAGATTCATTCACCTTGCGCGTGAATAAATCGAGGGTCACGTGGGGATCGAACCCTGGACTACCAGCCCAGAGGAAAATACTTTAAGAACTGAGCTAATCTGGCCCCCTGATATGGTATTTACTTATTTTAGGGTAAAAAGCTAATAACATATAGTCGTCACATATACAAATTTAATAGTCTAAACAACGCGTTTCTTTAAACATAAAACCAAGCATCAGAATATGTGCCACAACTAATTGAATGTGGACATTCTTTAAATGAGAATGAAAGCTGTTTTTATTAAATCAATTTAATATTTGTAAGAAGAACTAACTTTTGAACAATCTTTTAAAGATTAACGCCTTTCAGATTATACAAAGATTGTAGAGGTAACTAAGTATTGATTTGGTATCTGTTTAAACTGTGCAAAAATCACCTTCCTGGAGGTGTTAATGCCATGTGGTGTCACCCATCCACGTGCTGACCAAGCTTAATGTTGATTAACTTCGGTTAGCCAATGGAAATCGGTGTATTCAACACAGTTATGGGCGTTTGGTATTTTAAGAAATAAAATTACTCGATTGTAGAATAATATAAATCATTACGTTATATTGAATTTAAAGGAAGTACAGTAAACCCTCATTTTTTACCTATAATGAGGACCGAAGACATCCGCGAAAAGCGAAAATCCGGGAATAATGGACGCGTCTTTATAAAAGCCTCTAAAGCTCAATATAATAGATGAAAGGGCCTATTTTTTGATACTTTTATTATTCTCTTGTTAAAATTGATTATGTTTTAATATTTTTCATTAATTTTTAGCCTTTATTGAATATTTTTTAATAGCTTTTATTAGCCTTTCATTTAAACCTGCAGAATATATTTTGACCCAGCTAGTCACTGGTTGTTTGATATCTTTCTCGATCGTACAAGAAGAATCCAGTATATTTTCTTCTCTAATACTAACTACTGTACTTTTTAATTACGAGTTCTATTTTTTTTATTTTTTACTGCAATTACAGTTGAATATTTTTCTATATTTTTTAATTTTTAATTGAACATTTCAGGACTCCGCGAAACAGTGAATCCTCGAAAACTGAACCGCGAACTAGCGAGGGATTACTATAATACTATATTCTATTATGTTGTTACAACTAAAAATTTGAAGTCAATCTTTGGAACTGTTTCTTTTTATGTTCACGTTCAGGGTGAGATAGAGAAAGAAAACGAATACTTTCTTAGCTTCTTCATCAAAAGTATAATCTGATGATTCTTGTACTAAATGTTTTGATGATTTTAGTGTTGAACAAGTATTTATTTTGTTGAGATCAATTGAAACTAAAAAGAGATTTATCCTAGTTAAGACATAAATAACCATCACCGTATAGATATGTGTTTGCTTATAAAGTGACTGCTTTACCAAGTGCAAATGGAATACAGTGCTTATCACAGGGGGGTATGCTGTATAAAGTTTGTTGCTTTAGTTTAAAAGAAGGAACAACTACACGGTGTAGGAAAGCATAGTGAGATTGAGTGCTTTGCAGAGATTTGTTAACGATTTCTACCTGAAGTCTGTCATGTTGGAGCTTCTTATACTCCCTATGGTGAGGACTGCAAAATGATTCGCCAACTTCCTGTAAGAAGAACATGTTGAGTCATGTGTGCATGGACAACGTCAACATCGCCTCCTCACCAAACCATTCACCTCCACTATTCACAACTTTAACTTTTATTTATTTCAAAGACCGTCTACCATAAGTAAGCAGTACTTAGCGCTGTTCAAGTTGAAGTTAGTCTCAACCTTAGCACACAACAAAGCCAATCCTTAAGACTACAACCATAAAGCCACAAATCCTTTACAGAACTTCCTGAATCGGAATAATTTTTTTCACAGTGTTTTGAACAGATCAATTTTTTACTTTTGAAGCAAATAGCGTATTTCTGAAAAAAAAATGCACATATATATATATATCAAGCACATAATACACATAAGCACCAAAAAAAGAATCATTATATAAAGAAATTTGATATTTGTAAGAATAACAACTCTCTCTACTTCAATATATTTAAATATTCATTACTTGTGCAATCCGTTACAGTATGTTATTTGCTCATATTGGGGCATTTCAAGAATTACGTCTCCACACAAAAAAAGTTTAATATGAAATTACAACGCGTTTCGAACACTTAATATTCTTCTTCAGGTTAACATCTGCACACCTAAATCCTTCCGTAGATCGATTCTCAACAGTTCAGTTGTTGGCCTGAAGAACATTAAGTGTTCGAAACACATTATTAGTTTCGTATTAAACTTTTTTTGTGGAGACGTATTTCTTGAAATACCCCAATATGTTTGAGTATAAAAATACGCGAAATAACAATCAATAATAAAACCACAATATGAAATGGGAAAACAAGACTAAGATCTTTCAACCGTAACAAGCGGTATTCGTCAGAGTCAAAAACCCAACTGGAGTTCGGTCAAAAACTCCAGTTGGGTTTTTGACTCTGACGAAGACTGCTTTGTTACGGTTGAAAGATCTTAGTCTTGTTTTCCCATTTCATATTGTGGTTTGACCATATTTGAATATGTATAGAGTGAGTATTTTATTTCTGAATTATTATTACTTATGGTATATATTTTAACTAAGCATGGAGGGTAATTGGAAAACTGTTTATTCCCGTGGTGATATTCAGTTTAGATCAAAGGCAACATATACAACCAGTGCAAATAATATTCGCAATATTTTTTTTTAAAAATGAAACATAATACCAAATGAAAGAGATAATGTCACTTTCAAAGAATACCAGTTGGCATTGGACAGATTTAATCAGTGAGGAAATACGTTGATAATTTTAGCTCGACGCGATAAGGAGACGTTGTGGTCACGATATCATCTCCCAAACCATGCTGAATCAAAGGATCTGCTTTGTGTCCACTCAAAAGACACTTCAAACTGTTTTTTTTTTTATCAACCCGCTTTGATAACAGTTATAGCAAACTAGAACGGTCTCCAACCAACTGTTGCTAGAAGTTGTTTGCTTTCAACATCAATATTGAAGTTGTCATCTTTAGTGTCGTTCTTGTAGAGGATGACAGTGCGACTCATTTGTTATTTGGCAAACATATTAGTTATATTATATTATTATAAAAATCTGTCATCCCTCGTGAATCGTTGTTGTAGATCTCGATCGGTTTCGCACAATCTTCTAGTCGGACTGATAATAATCGAAAGATAAATACTTATCATACAAGTAGCACCTTAAATTATTTAACAGATAAAATTAATATTAATAATAGAAGATTTAAGCATATTTTGGTACTACTTTATGATAGGTATCTATACCAGGATCCTTACACTATTAACAGTCTACTTGATACAGTTCGTGCGGTACCTGTCGGCGTCTAGGTAAGGTTGCAATGGTGGTCGGACAAAGTAACTCACATAAGCTGAACATTGGTTCTTCGTGATACCACGCAATGAACATTGATTCAACATTGGGAGTCCTAAATTTTGCCTAACTGAAATGTATTTAGAATAGGTATCTTTAACGAGTACCTGGCATCGTACAGGTTTGGGACCGACGGCTTAACATCATTTCCGAGGGACGACATGCTTAGATCTCTTCTCACGCAAAAAAAAATCGAGGGCTACGTTACCTCGATAAAAAAATCGAGTGGTAACGTACACTGGAGGTGAGTACGTTACCACTGGGCTAACCCATAGTCGGCTTCTACAACAACGATTAACGATAATGGTTTGTTATATGATGTTTACTAACATCTGAGGCGCTAACAATATGCATTTATATTAGGTATATGTTATGGGAAAAGCTATAGGTTATTTGTATATTAGTTATGGGTATGTTAGCCACATTACGGGATTGATTGATTGATTGATTCTGCATCATCATTAACGGTCCTAAATTATATCTTCCTAAAGTTTTTCTATTTAAGTAGGAAACATTAACGAGTATTACAAATCTATAGGACTCAGATCAATATTTTTACATACCCTTTGTGAACAACGACTACAATATCCCATCAATCACTATAAAAACATTAAGAAAATGACCAAGATTCGAACTTGCAACATTCAGAACTGAATGCAGTACGCTACCAGTTAGACCACGCCAGGCAGCACTCTGTTACGTATAATAACAAAATATAAGCTTCTTTTGACGCTGTCCAATCAGAGACCCCTTCTCATTGCAAAGATCTTACTCTACGAGCCCTCGAAGAAGCCTGTATTTAACTGCTCAATGCTTGCAGTACACTGACCTAAATCTAAACAGGTCAGTTTAGAAAATGATTTAATTAATCAATTAGTTTATTACCCTTGCAATATTTTTTTTTATTTACCTTATTTTTATTATTTACTTTTTTTATTAATAAAGTCTTATTATCTAATACATTTATTTTGTTTTTTATTATTATTCGTATTATTAAGTTTTATTTTATTTTTAATTTTTTACCAAATCTTAGTTTTTTTAATTTTATTTACAGCACTACACTTCCTTCGGTTCGTGACTTTCTTTTTCTTTTATTTATTATTTTTTTGTTATTCCTTATCCTATAGTTAATTTTAAATTGATTGTTATCAAACTTATTTTTTGTGGCCGGGTACTCATGCGACAACATTGTTGGTTTCCAACCGCCTCTGCACCAGTGCGCTTGGTTCCCTTTATCTCACCTGATGACGGTTCGAACCAAAAATTAAAAACTGTTTAAGCGTGTGTTTTTAATTTATCTATATTAAACTTTATATCTAAAAAAAAATAATAATATCAAACATAAATAAAGAATGATATTATCTTATCCCAAATAAGGGCTTTTTTAAAAGTCTTTTAAAGATGTAAGGCTATTATATGACTGGAACGCCGTTTGAAAAATGAACCTTGTAGCACAGTGATTAAAACGAAGACCAAGAGAAGAGGGATGTGTAGGACGAAGTGAGTCAGTGAAGTGATCAGCGGAAGCCAGTGTTACTCATTCGGAGACAAAGAAGTGTAGTGATCAGGAGGAACATGTGGAATGAATGACATTTAGGGCAATCCAATCTATAGAAACAGTAACTAGATGTCCGTCCTCCTAGAGTAACTAGATAACAAACTTAACTTAAGGTTACTTATTCAGTGGTGTACCAAAGGAGGGGCGCTGTGTTGTGGGGGGGTCCTCCACGGGCAGCTCGTATCAGGGGGCGATATTTTGACGGTTTAAAAAATAGAAAATAGAAAAAAAAAATTAAAACAACAAAAAGCTACCAAAGAATCTAAAATTTTATAACAAAATAAGTTTTTAAAATCCTAGTTGTTTTTATGTGCTTAATACTGTTTTTAACGAATTTGTCAACTGTAATATTTACAAATTAAAAAAAAATTTAATTTTTTTTTCCAAAACTAGTTTTTTAAAGCGATGGAAAGTTTACTATAATTGGTTGAGTATCTAGTTAATTTAATTTAATAATTTTTTTTTATATGATTTCAATTATACGTTTTTTGTTTGAAAAATTTTTGTTTTTGTTTTTTTTTTTTTTGATGATGACTATATATGTATACGAGTATTCTAAAAGATGTAGGTATGAGGATAACATCAGCAGTCTAATATTAGATTCTTGATTGTAATTCCATGAAAATAAATATTTTGAGGACTTTCAAGGCCAGCGGGAAGAGGATGGGTCGAAAGGCTAAATTGTATATGGAAAGAAATCAAATCACGCTATACCGGTTTATAATTCAATTTCGTTCAATTCCATAATACTTGTATTTTATCATTCTTTTTTTTTTTAATTTTGAAAGTTAACAATTTTCTCTATTCATCTCATACTTAGAGAATTAAAATGATCCATTAAAAACTAATACTACAATACTAATTATTATTCATTATTATACTCGTAAATAGTAATTATTTTTTTATTCATTTACATTAGATTGTTTGGAATATGATGCTGGTATTTCTTAGAAATTTATTGTAAGCCTTGAATAAACAAAGGTAGAGAAAAGCCATCTATTTTCGACGAAATATGGCATGAATTATGGATGATTTATGGTTAGTGCGGGGTTATATTGAACATATCTTTAATAAACAGGAAAGCAAATTCAACGCACGCTTCCTTAATAAATACATACTTCCTATTTTTTGTTGTAATTCATCAAGGTTAAACAGAATAAGCAAAGTGTCAATTCTATTTTTAATTTAAAGACCATTTAAAAGTTTTTATAAAATATCTGTATAAGGGTAAATGATACTGATTGTATTAATAAATCACTATTACTAACTCACAACCATCATATAAAGTGCATATGGCATACAACCAACGATCAACGATTATTTCCGCGCACTGTAGTGCACGTTGTAATTAGCAGTTCCAGGTCACAGACCTACTCCTGCTGAATTCTTATACTGCTGCGATTGTGGGGTCAGTAAGTGTCTGTACTCTTTTATTCGGTTTTAACGGTATAGATTATTTCGCGGTCGTTTTGGTCTTCTTGAGTCGTGAAAAAGTTATCAGTTTAGGGTTTGGCTTTCTATTTTAACAACAGCCTCTATGATGGATGTGGTTGGGGAATTCTTAGGAATAGCCTCTGATCTGTGGGGGGTTTGGATGGGATGGGATTTTCGTGTCCTTATTTGTCACTAGTCTATTTGTGAATTCATCAATTTATTCCAACCTTAAGTCTCTTTGAATATCCACATTTCTGGCATTTATTTTGAACTATCTATATGAGAGTTGTATATCATCTTCCTAACTCTCTCTTTCTCTCTTCAACCCTCTAATCTTTTCGTAACCCTTACTCTATCCTTCTCTCTCACCATCGCATAGAGCTTATCTTTCCCTACTCTTTGACATTCACTATCTTTCTCTTTCCCCTCCCTTTTCCCATATCTCTCTCTTTACCCTCTCCTCCTAATAATCCGCACACCCCCTCATTTCTCTCCCTCTGTCTTTCTTTTTACTCTCTCCCACACACTCTACTTACTCTTCACTCTTTTTCTCTCTCTATTCCTGCTCCATGCACACAGATATAAAAACATTTGGAATTATACGACAACATATTTTATTACCTTAATAAAACGGCTTTCTTTTCTAAATTATTTCATTTATAGAAATCATTATTGCATATTAGTAATATTTGTCAAAGAAAAATCCATATAAGAGTTTAAATATTCAAATTTTTAATATTGTGTGGACATTGATTTTTATTACACGTGTTTTATGTAACATTAAATTTTCTGCCAACTTTTTTTTTGTATCAATTTTATGGATATCATTCTCAGTTCTCTTATTAGTCCTTTCCATTTTCTCGGAGCGCAAAAACTCACCGGATTTACAATCCGTGTCAAAACGTTCTTATTGATTCCAACGTTTCGGTCTCCGAGATTTTTCTGCTGTTATCATAATGTCCTAAAATACTATTTAACAATGTATCAAATATATAAATATATATAAATATCACTTTATAATTACACGAACATGTGATAATAACGCGATATACTCGTACAACTTAAACATCTAAACGGGCAGCTTATATCTGCAGGTGGTTCGTCAGTTTATTATATTTCAGTTAAATATCCTAGTTGTTTCCAGAAAATTGAAAGGACTAATGAGAAGACTGGAAAAAATTTTCAGAAAATTGAAAATTGAAAGAAAACAAGTGGACAGAAAATTTAATCTACATGTATAAAAGAAGGCCTGTTCCCCAAATATATATATATATAAAATAAATTCAAAACGAAGGAAACACACAGAAAGACACAGACATAACTCACATCGATATTTCGATGTGATATTTCGGTGACTCACCGCCCTGCCTTCCTGCGGGACTCTTCGCTCTTCACACCTTCTGATGACGACGATAGTCGAAATATCGATGTGAGTTATGTCTGTGTCTTTCCGTATGTTTCCTTCGTTTTGAATTTATTTTATTTAAAAAAGTCCGCTGGACCGTTTCTTTTAATTGTATATATATATAACCTAAAAAGTTATGATGTAAAGAAATTCTAAGCATTCACCATTACTGGGCTCTGCGGCGAAATTGTTTAATCAAGTAGCGCCTAAACGTTTTTTCCCCTGCCCTCTCACTCACTCTATCATCAGACTCTTTTCATCTCTTGCACTCTGTTTTAATCTTCACCCATAGTCACACTATCCCCCTACTCCAACTCACTCATTCATTCACTTTCTCCGTCACACCCTTTTTCATTATCAATTATGATTCTTTCTATTTATCTCACTCACTCATCACCTTCACTATCATTCTTCTATCTATCTCTCATACACACACACACACACACACACACACACATATATATATATATATTATATATATATATATATATATATGTGTGTGTGTGTGTGTGTGTGTGTGTGTGTGTATAGTCACCGCCCTGCC
>JAPFBL010000517.1:90000-194876 GCA_026182355.1 Hermatobates lingyangjiaoensis
GCTTTTGACAGAACTTAATGATATTTAATAGATGTGCAGTTCATGGTGCGGAAATCAACGGGTTGTTATTATGGAAAATACTGAAGAAGAATACTGAGACAACACTCAACAGTGGGAAAAGAGGCATTATGGTACTTAATGGCAAGAGAGAAATATTTATCCCATTTTTCTGATCATAATTCACTTTCCAATAAACTGTAATAATTTATATTAAAATATCGATACCAAAATAACTAATTTGTTAGAAACAATTTTTTTCTCAAAATTTATAAAATGGTCAATTAATCAGCTGAAATAATTTATATTTGATGTATGATAGATTGCATTTCGAGAATTTGAATAGGACTCTAACAGTTGACAGATCTTGGTCCCAGTTTAGAACTGTGCACATTTTCATAGATGTCAAAATTTCACCGTAAAAAAAATTCAAATAAAACTCAACATCTAAAGTACAAAAAAAAAATGGGACTAAAACGTTTCAACAAAACTAACTGGTTTTCGTTAGTGTATTATATTGCGTATTATAACACAACACATGCATTAATTTAGTTACTTAGTTGATAGTTGTTCTATTTATGAATTGCTTACTGCAGTTCAAACATTGGTATATATATATATATATATATATATATTTGTAAATTTTGGTAGCAGTCCTTCCTGTATACATACATTGTTAAAAATTAGACCATATTTAGCTGAAACTTATAAAAAAGCAACATACGAGAAATAGCAATCAATAATCAACCCACAACATGAAAAGGGAAAACAAGACTAAGATCTTTCAACCGTAACAATATAAACCAAACTAAAGTTTTTTTCCGGTGAAATTTTGACATCTATGAAAACGTGTACAGTTCTCGAAGACTGTCAACTGTTATATATCAGTCGGGTTTTTAACTCTGACGAAGACCGCTTGTTACGGTTGAAATATCTTAGTCTTGTTTTCCCATTTCATATTGTGGTTTGATCATATATGTATAAATACGTTTCACGATGAATCACAAACACAGAACTAAGGAACAAACACACTTACTATCTCTAATTTTCGGTTGAACCGTCATCGTTTCGTTGAACGTGAAGCGACGGTTGGAGACCCAACCAACGAGGGTCTCTAACCGTCGCTCACAAGTGCGCTTGGTGTTCCTTTCTCAACTCTCCTGATGATGGTTCAACCGAAAATTAGAGACAGTAAGTATGTTTGTTCCTTAGTTCTGTGTTTGTGATTCATCGTGAAACGTTTGTTATCCTTTTGGATCGTTTTCCTGTTTACAATATATATATATATATATATATATATATATAGTAGGTGTGTTCTCTAATCGGGGTTCGGTCAATTTTCCAGGATAAAAAATCAAACTCTCGTTGCCAACGTTTCGGTTTTATTTAAAACCTTTTTCATAGGCATCTTCTCCATATACTCTTCTTATATCCTCATAAAAACCCATATTTCTTCTTATATAAACCCAAATGTTTATATAACAGATTCAATAATATATCGACCGTTTGATAGAATAGGTGTGTTCTCTAATCGGGGTTCGGTCAATTTTCCAGGATAAAAAATCAAACTCTCGTTGCCAACGTTTCGGTTTTATTTTAAATAAAACCGAAACGTTGGCAACGAGAGTTTGATTTTTTATCCTGGAAAATTGACCGAACCCCGATTAGAGAACACACCTATTCTATCAAACGGTCGATATATTATTGAATCTGTTATATTATATATATATATATATACAATCTGGAAAATAAGCACTCCAGCTTATTATTGCCTGTTAGTTAATGCCAAACAGTTGTGTTTTGAATTTCCATCCCACAACTTTCTCAATTTTAACCTCTGAGTATATCGCAAAAATCACAATGAAATCAATATGGAAAGATTATAAATGTTTCAGACCTTACAAGGTATCTCGATGTTCAAAAACCCTTTTTTTCGACATAAAAAAAATCCCTGTTTTTGAAGGTATTATGCTGATTAAAGTGTAGACTTTTTATGATCCAGCTATAGGTCATTTACAAGTCATCTTCACTGATTAGAAAATGACCTTTACACTCTTTAGTTGTGCAATCTGTAATTGAATGGTGTTTACTCATACTGGGGTAAAAAGGTAATACAAAATCTCCACGCAAATAAGTTTTTTAATTCAAACGACGCGTTTGAAACAGTTCGTATTCATTATCAGATATACTTCTACAATACAAATTATGAATTAAAAGTTACAATAATAAACCAGAATTACAGTAAACCCTCACTTTTCGCGGATAATGGGGGGCCGAAGACGCCCGCGAAAAGTGAAAATCCGCGCAGCTAAAGCTCAAACAACGACCTTTCCAAGAGAGAGAGAGATTGAGAATCCTGACCTTACTGAATACTGTACTGTATTTTAAATAAAAATAAAAAACAAAAAAGAAATAATAAAAAAAATTACGTTGTTACCTACTGTAAGAGAGAAATACCCTTATACTAATAAGTATATATTAGTATTATCAATACCATAATAATAACAGAATTATACCCTTAATGTATTATGTATTATGTTTTAATATTTTTCATTAATTTTTAGTTTTTATTGAATATTTTTTAATAGCTTTTATTAGCCTTTAATTTAATGCTGTAGAATATATTTTGACCCAGAAATTCATTGGTTGTTTGATATCTTTCTCTATCGTACAAGAAGAATCCTGTATATTTTCTTCTCTAATACTAACTACTGTACTTTTCATTATGAGTTGTATTTTATCTGAAATTACAGTTGAATATTTTTTTATATTTTTTAATTTTTAATTGAACATTTTAGGACCTCGGGAAACCCTGAACCGCGAACTAGCGAGGGATTACTGTATATATTATAAAATGAATTAATGAATACATTATTTCGTTTTATTATATATAATTCTAGTTTATTTTTGTAACTTTTAATTTATAATTTTTGTCGTAGAAGTATATCTGATGATGAATACGAAGTGTTTGAATTAAAAACTTCTTTTGCGTGGAGACTTTAAATTATTTGTTTACCCCAGTATGATTTTACATTTTAATAACCATTATTCTGTATAATTTTGAAGATCCATTTGTGATTCTACATTAACACTACCATTCTTACATTTCATTAAGGCCGAGTTTTACTTTTCTTGTTAATGTAGTTTCGAGATCAATCTTTTTTTTATTATTATAGATGGGTTTTTCCTTAGAAATGTATAAAAATCCATTATGACAAAGGAATTCCTCAAAGTAACCCATCTATTATCTCCCTACAATTAGTGGAGCACTATGTTAGATTAAAGAGCAGCCCGGTTGATTCAAAGTAATCGAGATTACTTACGATAAAAGAGCTAATTATAAGAGTTACTGTCATTAATCCACCAAAAATGAAAACTACTTTTGGATTAACGTACGCTTTTAGGTCCAAGAAAACCTAGTCACTGCTTTACTTTACTAGCCGAAGCATACAGTAATCTTGTGTGTTTTTCTTGCAGAAAAATATATTTTGATATAGCTTTTTGACCACTGATTCTTCAAACATAGAATTGATTCTTGGGGAATAGGTCCAAAAATGAATAACTTCAGATTATAAGCCCACGTTTCGCCGAAATTTGTTCGACATTCTCAAGGCTAAAAAGAATTTACTTAAAAAAATTAATAATTAATAATACGAAACAAATCTCTGCAAACAAATACCTCCACAGTAATCAACTAACAGAAAACCAAAAAAAAAAAAAAATAAGAAAAAAACGCAGATAAGTAAAAGAAAACCAAAAATGAATAGTGCTATTGTTTTTTATAGAACAATTGTGTTTCTAACATCATTATTTTTAATAATTAATAAAGGTAATTATGTTAAAAACACATCAATTCTATAAATAAACAGTAACACTATTCATTTTTGTTTTTCATGCTTACCGTGTTTTTGTTTTCTGTTAGTTAATAATCTGTAGAAGTATTTGTTTTCAGAGATTTTTGTTTCGTATTATTAATTTTTTTTAAGTAAATTCTTTTTAGCCTTGAGAATGTCGAATAAATTTCGGCGAAACGTTGGCTTATGATCTGAAGTTATTCATTTTTGGACCTTATCCTGAAGAACCAATTTTATTTTTCTAATATATATATATATATATATGCTATTTATCGAAAATAATTCAATTAAATAAATAAAAACAGAGAAAACAAACAAAAGAAAATACTAAATCTCGCTATCATATCTTGATATAAGTTGTAATCAGGTAAGTAAAGTTAACCAAACAGAATGGATTAGCCCAGCCAAGATATTTTTCAGCCATAAATTGCAATGTAGAATCAACCATATACCAGCAATGTGACTCATTCATGATAGGAATAGGCGGGAAAATACGAAATGAGCGACACCTTCCTTCCACCCTTCGAACAAGACGAAAGGTGAATGAAGGCCTGAAAGTGTGTGCGTTCAAAATCTTATATTTTGCAGATACCAATATTTTTTAAATACTAATTGACGACGAGAATCTTTGAGATACTATAATCCTTCATCTGTATATATAAAATACAAAGTTGATCTGTCCGTTCGCTATACAAATAAAACTGGAGACATTTAGATAAAAAGAAACAAATGGATCTTATCTAACCTTTTTCGGGGGAACTAACTACAATATTTTGATTTTAATCAGGATTCTTTTTTTGGGATCTACCAATTAGAGGTCCTAGGAGAAAAACTCCCCCTGACGTATTTCTCTTTCCTTTGCTGGAAGAAGCTAAAGGATATTTTATAACTGAAATGTATTTAAATTTCTTCTAGAAAGTTAATGATGTAATTTTAATTTTGATGATAATCTACTTTCATATACCTTCGTTTTAATTTTGAAAAAAAATGTGTGCAAATTATGTCTTTTTTTGCGTAATCTATAATTACATTTTGTAATATAGATTTTGTAAAAAAAAAAAACTTTTTTTTTACCGTGTTTCCGATACAGTGTATCGGAACTGTAGGAAATTTAAATTGTTTTCGTTATATGCTAATTTATTATTAGAGTTGAAATTAAGTTGTTCCCGAGTAATGCCGGGTAGATCAGCTAATGTTTAATAATAACCATCAGTAGATGATTTGAGAGTGCAGGGCGAACTATCATCAAACAATCTAAGATAACGGCATATTTAAGATATTCCATTTCCCACATGATAACAATAAAAAAAATAGGAGTATCAAGCGGTATACATTTGGGAAGTAGGTTTTGCATGTCTAAAATATTCCTTATTACGTCTTAAGTTTGGCTCACGGCAAGGGACCAAACACGGCCCAACAAAAACAAACCTTCCTCACAAGATGGCCATTCAAACCTTAACATTGAACAAAGTTCCTTTGTTATTGTATTGACCGATAAACAATTAAAGATTTCCCACACCAATATATATAATTTCATTTATATAAGCAAATCAAAGCACCAGCCAAATCCATTGAGCGTCCCCTAAAATCCAAAGAACACTATATCTGGGAAATCCTAATTGTACCTGCCAAAAGCTATAAATTTCACTAGATTCCAGGCCCAAACGTAACAAAGCATTAAGGCACACCTTCCTTTGTTATGTATACAACTAACTATAGGACTATAATGCCTTTATTTGTCATAAAACAAAAGCCGAAATGATTGCTCATTGTTATATAGTATTTAACATTGTTTTGAGTCTTTAGCAATGAAATTTCGAACATCAAATACTATAAATATACATTTCAGCTCAATAACAAACAGAGTAACAAAACTCTCACTTATTTATTGTAATATATATATCATTAAATAACTTGCCAACTTTAAGTCTAGTATGTTTCTTACATACCTTCTCGAGTATTATGTAAGTATGTAAGAAACTAGAAGAAGGTATGTAAGAAACATAGTAGACTTAAAGTTGGCAAGTTATTTAATGATATATGTTTAAAAGAAGGTCTGCTCCCAAAGTATACCAATAAATATATATATATAAAGATTTCACATAAACACGTGAAATAACAATCAATCATCAAACCACAATAAGATTCAGTCTTGTTTTCCAATTTTTTATTGTGGTTTGATCATTGATATATATATATATATATAAGATTTCACATAAACACGTGAAACAACAATCAATGATCAAACCATGTCTTGTTTTCCCATTTCTTATTGTGGTTTGATCATATATATATATATATATATATATACATTTTAACACATAGAAAAGAACACAGAAAGACACTACAGAACTCACTTCGATATTTCGACATCCGTCGTCATCGGGAAGAAGTGCGAAGTACTCGCGTTGAGAAGCAAACTGCTACTGGCCACCAGAGTAACTCGTGGAACCACCGCAATGCTGCTCCCCAGCGGAGGAGAGGAAAAATAGAAATCCCTCCAATATTTATTTAGAAAACAAGATAAAAAAAAATATATAAAATACGAAATAATAATAATAAAAAATAAATAATAATAATAATAATAATAATAATAAAATAAAAAATCATTAACGGTACAGGTTGAGACCAGGAGGAGAACGAGCCCCAAGGAGGCATATGAATGCCTCATATATATATATATATATATATATATATATATATATATATATATATATATATATATAAAGGCTGAGTCGTTATCAGCCTTTGGAGCGATTCACTTCTTTTCCTGAAGACGAGGACATCGAAATATAGTAGTGAGTTCAGTGGTTTCCTTTCTATGTGTTCTTTTTAAATTCTAGTTTATATATATATATATATATGAGTTGACTGTCGTCCCTCCGTCAATTCACTTCTTCTCCTGAGGGTCACCGCTATTACGGTCGAAATATTGAAAAGTGAGTCTTTTGTTATGTTTCAGTCTATGTGTTACTGTTTATTTCAATTATATATATATTATAATAAACACGTGAAATAACAATTAATGATCAAACCACAATATGAAATGGAAAGAAAATACTAAGATCTTCCAACCGTGAGTTAGGTTTTTGACTCTAACGAAGACGGCTTGTTACGGTTCGAAGATCTAATCTGTTTTTTTCCCATTTCGTATTGTGGGAAATGGGAATAACAGTCATTGATTGTTATTTCACGTGTTTATTGTGAAATCTTGTTATATATATATATCAATGTTTCTTATCTCAACTACATATAACAATCGCTATTTTTCTTTTTTATCGAGGTTTCTTATATATAAATAATATAACTTATAAATTCTTTTTTATGTTACTGTAACTAAATTATGTATTGATGTATCCCTGAAGATATCTACAAATGTATAAAAAAATTTTGCCTTAACGGCAAAACGTTGTTTTAATGTTTGACGCTAGACCTAACCTCAATGAAAAAGAAAAATAATGAATATATATATATATATATATATATATATATATATATAAACAATTAAGTAAAACGGTTCCACGAACGAAAGATTGCTCGTGATTGATCGTGGATGTCAGTCTTCGGAGAGATTCACATCTACCTACCTGATGACGAGGCCATTGAAATATAGTAGTGTGTTTTTGTTTCATTTCTATATGTTCTTTTTGTAAATATAGTTTTTATATATATATATATATCAGTTCACAAACGAAGAAAAGCAACACACAGAGAAAGAGACACACTTACAAACTCAAATTTTCGGATGATCCGTCTTCAGGAGACGGATCATCCGAAAATTTGAGTTTGTAAGTGTGTCTCTTTCTCTGTGTGTTGCTTTTCTTCGTTTGTGAACTGATTTGCATCCTGTTTGGATCGTTTTTTCGAATTTTAAGTGGATATATATATATATATATCGGTGGATGTGATATTCTTTGAAACGTCAATGTGCAGTTTCGTCAATTCTTCTAATCTACAACTGATACGAGCTATTAGTCTAAATGTGGGTCGTTTATATGTTTAGTTCCATTCTGGCGGTGTGTACTTTTTAATTTGTATTGGCATATTTGTGAGTTATTGCGTTTCACATTTAGTAGGAAGTACTGCGTACAAACTGTTGAATATATAGAAATATCAAATAACCCATAAACAAAACTTCCCTGACATTAAGAAAAAAAAAATTAAATCGAAATCATTTGTGGCATTGAATATTAAATAACGAATGCTGATACATAGTCTTGCTCATAACGGAGTCCGGTTAGCCTTGAAATCGAGCTGCCCAAGTTAGTCCTGTATTCAGGATAGCCTTCCGCGTCCAGGGGAACTCTGTCTGCGTCAAACGAAATTTAATTAAAGCTTTGCGTAATTTAATTACAACAGTCATACAAATGCTATTAAACTGTTTTTCTTAATCCAATAGGAATAACTTTTAATACAGAACATTGAAGAATGTAGAAACAAATCTCCCGAGAAAAATAACTGCTTTTTATTTTTAGGTTGGAGTTCGAGAAAACGCTTTCTCAGTGCCTCTCTCTCATTCACTCTCTCTTCCTTCATATCTATATATTTCATAAACAACATACCATGCTCATAAACATATACGCACAAGCACATAGACGCAAAAATTATTTCTTTTTCGACTCAAACATCCTCAAAACATATATTCATGTTTTGAAACGAAAAGTCGATTTAGAAATTTTCGCCTTAATAGAGTGTTTTCAAATCGAAACAATGAAAAAACTCGATCTCTAAATTTTAACGGAGTTATATGTTTTAAGGTTCCTGAATTCCTTTTTTAACATTTTTTCGATGATATCTCTCTGGGTGGATAAGTATCCAAATGATAGTGAGCTAACTGCACACTACACCCTTTCACATCTTACACAAAAATGGATCCTATAGTGGGGTCAGTTTGCATGATGAGGAAGTCACTTTTTTTTCTAAAAAATGTATTTAGCATTTTTTTTATATTCTACTCATTCTTGAGTGTTGAAACTTTACGATTATTATGAAAATTGGTGAAAAAAAATCTTTAGATTCAAAAAATATGTTTAATAACGAGAAATGTAAATTTGTTATAAAATATAAACTTTTGTCCTATGATTGATTCTGAAAGATTGTGGGCGCGATAGAGGTATCAAGAGGCCAGGTTAGCTCGTCTCTAGACTAGTAGATACCCGGGGTTCTTTACCTACTCTGGTCATCGATTTATTCACGCGGGAGGTCATTAAATCTGAGCACGTCGTCCCTCCGAAGGGAAATTAATGTTTATTATTTTAAAGTTGTATGTTCACAACAAGTGTAACTAACATTATATATGAAAGAAACACATCTGGAATTTAAAAGCTATGTCAATCAATTACTGTGAGTCATTTACTCATGCTATGAAAATAATAAGGGAAAATAATTGGACTCGAATTATTTTCCCCACGTCAGGAATTTTTTTCTGCGAATTTTCGAACCAGAGGGTCAATATTATTTGATTGTGCATCATCAGTTTTAATTGAAATAATGACTGATCTATTCTTAAGTCATACTTGATTGCAGGTAATATTGCTGTTTTTAACTTTGAAAAAAGTCTCTTAGCCTTAGGAACTGAAAAAAAAAACACGAGGACTCTGTATAAGATGCATGATAATGTGGACTAATGTAGTTATAATTCAATTATAGAACAGTAGGTTAGGTTAGATTCAAGTGAGAGTCTCACAAAAGAACACAAATAGGCCTAACATACCATAGAGTGAAATTTTACATTGCGAGTCCTAAATTTTGTCTAAAACAAGTGTATTTAGAATTAGGTATCTTTAACGATTACCTGACATCGTACAGGTAATTTACGCCCCTCTCCGAGGGACGACATACTCAGATTTCTTCACCTCCTGCCTGAATAAATCGAGGTTTAGAGTGAGCATTGAACCCAGGATGTACCAGTCTAGAGGCGAGCACGTTGCATTTAGGTTAAACTTCCTCTGTAGAACAGGAACTACGTAGGCTGTTTGATAAGCCTTCAGATTTGTTTCATGTCATTAACTGATAAAAGGTTTGAGGTTAATAAAACACAGAACACTCAAATGCATTGCACTTGTCTCAGAAAAATCTTAATTGAAGTTGAACAGAATGCAGAAGTTGAACAAACTAGCCTTGAGTAAGTTTTTTGAATTTGTTTTGATGATTTTAAAGTAGAAATATCAAATGTCCTTTGTTTATTGTTTTTTTGTTAGTTTATAGCCCTGAGGATGTCTTAAAATAAAGACGAAACGTTGGCAAAAAGGTGATTCCGTATATTAACCCTGACCAAATTCCAAGAAGAAGAAAAAGGATTTGTTATATATATATATTGACAGGTGGATCAATGACTATCTGTACTACCTCCAGGAATGAAAGAATAATAAATATATCCAATTTAGATATTTATACTATGCCTAAATGGGACATTATATATTATATACCCAACAAGTTTGATATTATGTTTACTCATAGTAAAGTTGAGTGTAGGCCACGTTAGCCAATTGATTTAGTATTCGGACGGCTCAATTTTGTCTTGCATTAGGTTATTAAAGTAGAATCTTTGGTGAGTAGCTAGCAAGCTGCACTCCAGGACTGACGGCTTTACGTTTCATCGAATTACTTCGCGTAAAAATTCATTAGATTGTTAAGATTCAACCACAAATCTTCAGTTTTTAGTAGAAAATAATAAATCATATGTTCTTATATATTATACAAATAGACACTTTTTTTCTTGTTCTCGGAACTTTGGTCAGGGTTCACGGAATATCGAATCACCTTTTCGCCAACGCTTCGTCTTTATTTTAATACATCCTCAGGGCTATAAACTAACAAAAACAATGGACATTTGTCATATCTACTTTACATTCATCATAAAAAATTCTTTTTTTTTTTTTAATTTTTTTATGATGAATGTAAAGTAGATATGACAAATGTCCATTGTTTTTTGTTAGTTTATAACCCTGGGGATGTTTTAAAATAAAGACGAAACGTTGCGCGAAAAGGTGATTCCATATATTAACCCTGACCAAAATCCCTAGAATAAAAAATTTTTTATTAGTAATTGTGGTCAAGAAAACAATACCTTATTATATATATATATATATTAATATATTAAAGCATCTACAGAATGGGCATAAAATCTGAACATAACAGAAAAATTCACTGAAAAAGACACATCTTATCCAAAGTTAAATATTTGGCATTTTGTTTAAATAAAACTTCGATTTATTTTCTTTAAAATTTAAATTTAAAATGTGACAACAATTTTTGTTTTTAGTTTCATCTCAAAATAGTAAAATTAGATTCATAATAAAAACATGAAATAAAAGTCAATGTTTTTAACTACAGTAAGTTATAAGAAAAATCTTTCATCCAAAACAGGCGATCTTCGTCAGAGACCAATGGATAATAGAGTATCAGTATCCGTTTGTTTTGGGTGAAAGATCTTAGTCATTTTTCTGACTTCTTTTTTGTGATTTTGATGTTAAAATATTTAGTATATTTAACAAAAATATTCAAGGAGGAGCCACATTCTTATGTTCTTAGTTAGGCGTCTTTCACTATCTACTCACTCCCCCGTTCTACCTTATATTAAAAAAAAAAAAAAAAAATAAAAAAATAAAAAAAAAGTAATATATCTTCTTTCAAAATTAAGTACTGATGAACTTAAAATTTATTTACCGCGCATACAAACTTTATGGCCATCCTGCAGTAAAAAAGTGTGAGTTAGATATGCTGACTAACCTGAAAGTCCACCATATGTCGAAGCACATGACATTTAACCAGAAGAACGTCGCCAGAAGAGCGTACTGCAGGACAAATGCTGAAACAAAACCATTTAGAATTAGTCTTTATTTCAAATAAACCATTATTAATTGCATATTTTGCTTATAATTACATAAACAGCTGCATTGGTTTCTCTGCGCGAGTTTACCGGGGTAACAAGGGGCACTGACCCTACCTGCAGCTGAGCAGGTTCAGTAGGACTTCGGTCCGGAGTTCGATCCGAAACTCATAAAATAAGTCGGTACTACGGGCGGCGGGGGCTAATGGAGAGTTTTCTCTCCAGCCCGCCCTTGAGGTCGGACTCGTAGTGGCTGTGGTTCTCACCCAGGTTGGGTAGACCCTTGAGGTCGCTGCGTGAGCAGCAGTATCTTCTCGGGAGGATGCCTGCTTAGCATCCAGGGGAGCTAGAGCCCCCAACCTTTACCAGTAGGAACGGACCACGATCTCAGCTAAGTGAGCTGGAATACTGGTAGTTGCTTTATCCTTTTGGCTTTGATGGACTCAGGGTGGGTATGAATGGAACCCCCTTCGAGCAATTTTTCCTACAACAGAGCGAGACTAGATCTCCTCTTTATTTATTCTATTGGGCGAGGTGGCGTTGGCCAATGAGAGATTTTAATCTCTCCTTTTATATGTTCATTATTCCAAGACTGCCCACAGTGGGGCCCGCCCAGATGGGTCAAATGTTATCATTCCAACCCCTGCTCCCGGGGTAACGGGAACATTCCCTCTTTGGAGGGGGACGATCGAATCCTGACGGATCCTGTGGTAGTCCTTAACTGTAGACCCAGTGGGGGGTCGGCCATTCAATTATTACACAAACAAAGCAATAATCAACATACACTTAACATGCACATACCACAGAGTTATATACACATATTTATCGACTTATAAACCGTAGTAAAAATTTCAGAACGCTACAAAACTCATTTGGTCAAGTTCCTGGTCTTCGTCAGAGTCACTCAGTGAATTGGAATTTGATGGAGAAAGCGGGGAAATGGAGTAGCGTTGAATGGTATTTTAGAAGGAGTAAGACACTATAAGTTGGAAAAAAAGGTTAAAATAATCTGTTAAAATATAATATAATAAAATAATCAATGTTTAGATGGAGGCTTATGAATCACACTGTATATCAGTGTGTATAAACCACAGTAAGATATTAGCAAAATTATAATAGATCTTTAAACCAAAACAAGTTTTCTTCATCAGTTCTCTGTCACCGATTGCTTTCATGAAAGACTTTTGGTTGAAAAGTTTCATTATTGAGGTCTTTTACTTTTATTTGTCAATGTTTTATCTTCCTGTTTTATAAATAATATGCATGTTTAAAAACAATCCAAAACAGACAATGTAAAGTCAGAAATAAGTCATGGAAACACAAACAATAGTAAAACACACCTAATGTCTAAAATTTTTGGTTAAATATTCAAAATGTTTTAAAAAAGGAGCGTTAGATAATTCAAACAAAGCTGTTATGTGAAGATTTTGCTGGTAACTCTACACCAGAGGTTTTCAAATTTTTTTCGACGCTGAACCCTTTTTGCTCCCAGTAACTTTCCCGGGAATCCCAGATTCTAATGACTTCATACAATCATATATAAATATTTTCATATGCCTTTTTAAATAGTATGTATATTTAAAAACTATTAAAAAAGTAATATTACTGCGATGCGTATTTTTCGAAGAAAAATTCAAAACTAAAAGATTGTAATTTTCATATTTTCCGCAAGTGCATAACACATAACACAGAATTACTAGTAATTATACCACGGAGTTTGTTTTGTGATTATTTTTGGCTTTATAGTTGAGAGTTTGATTCTCAAGTTAGCCCTAGCATTAGGTCTAATTCAGTATATTTGGTTTCTATGGCAGTTTAAACGGAAAATCCAGTTTCACATAAGTAGTTAGTGGGAAATGACAGCAATGTGTGAAGTGCTACTTATGCAATAGCAGGAAATTCGAGAATCAGATAGTTCCAAAAACTGACTAATGATTCATCCTAAATATGATAAAATTTTGACCACTTCTACTTATGGGTATATGTAGATACAAATATTATTCGGTTTCATGATTCACAAAAAATATAGAATAAATCCATACCCACAAAAAGAATTTTTAGAAAAATGTTTTTTTCACGGAACCCCAGACAGTCCGTTAAGGAACCCCTGGGTTCCGCGGAGGTTCACTTTGGGAACGTCTGTTCTACACAAATAACAGTTTAATCATATTAAACACACGGAATAAAAAACCACGAATAAACCACAACAATGAATTCAGGAAATTGACTAAAAAACTTTGACGACGAAGCAGTAGCTGAATTCCTTCTGTATTTTATGCGTTAATATACGTACATTCGACAAGAGCTATATATTTTTATAGTGCAAAACTCTTGAAATCAGTGTAAACCGTTACTTTTTTTATAACTTCAGATTTCTAAACTACTACATTGCCAGTTAAATTGAGACACTGTTGGTATACTCTAAATTATTATGAATTCTGTAAGCTAAACTGATTCAGTTATTAGTTTTAGTGTAGTTTTATCTGTACGTTGGTACCATTGTGGTGAGATACGATTTTTTTGCATTTCTAAAATGTCATCCTGCATCCCAGTAGGTATACCTACAAAATGAGCCATCTAGAAAAGAAGAAATATATCTTAATTTTTTGTGTTAACAGATTAAGAAGTGGGAGGGTTATTTAGCTATTTAGCCCTCAATCAGAGTACAGTGAGTAATCCCTCACATTTCTCGAATAATGGGGACTGAAGACACCCGCGAAAATCAGCGAATAATGGACGCGCCTTTATAAAAGCCTCTAAAACTCCAACAACTACCTTTCCAACAGAGAGAGAATTCCGACCTTACTGAATACTGTACTGTGTTGTAAATAAAAATTAAAAACAAAAAGAAAAAAATTAGAAATAATTAATAAAAAAAAAATTCACAAGGACATGGGTGGCGTGGTAAACAGGAAGTTGGGTGATATGAATTAGCCGATCAGATCAAAGGAAACATCCTTGGTTATTTTTTTATTAATTTCAACTTGTATGTTTTGATATTTTTCACTAATTTTTAGTCCTTATTGAATATTTTTTAACAGCTTTGATTAGCCTTTAATTTAATACTGTAGAATATATTTTGACCCAGCAAAGTACTGGTTGTTTGATATCTTTCTCGATCGTACAAGAAGAACCCTGTATATTTTCTTCTCTAATACTAACTAATGTACTTGTACTTTTTCATTACGAGTTGTATTTTTTTTTATTTTTTCTGCAATTACAGTTGAAATTTTTTTATATTTTTTAATTTTTAACTGAATATTTCAGGACCCCACGAAAACTGAACTACAAACTAGGGAGGGATTACTGTATTTTTCGTAATCTAGAAACATAAATGTGAATTATTATCACGGTTTTTCTTTCACAAATATTTTAATGCAGTTATACATCTGTTCTCGACCACAATCCTTTCCAGAAGGCCGTTCCAAAACCGAATTGTACGAGATCCGAAACTAGTTTTTCCATTAAAAATAACCTAAATAAATTTAATCCGTTCCCAGACTAAAAAACGACTTTTTTAAAAAAAAATGTAACATTATTTTAGAATTAAATATGTTTAGGGAGCATCTTATATTTAAAATATCTGGTTGATAAAGTTTGTCAAAGTTGTACAGTTCGTTAGTCGTCGTATTTTCTCGACTTTTTTTTTGGGCGTGTTCGAGTACGGGAATTTGAACGACAACCGAATCTAAATAATCTGGAATTTTTTATTTAAATTTCGAATTGGACGAGTTAAGAATGTTTTGAGAACCAAGGTATGACGTTATATTAACTAATTAGTTAAATTATATTCCAGAGAGTCTTGAATGAAATATAATTGACACCGTGCAGCCAATTAAGAATAAATATATGTACAATAAAATATGAGGTTTGTTTTCATTTCTGAGATACATCATTTAAACCAGTGGTTTCCAAACTTGATGTTACTACGCCTCCCTTAAAAATATTTAATCATTTGGCGCCCCTGAAGATTTCATAAAATAAAAACACAAACATTTTTACTTTTTATAACATTTATTCATACAAACTAATGGAAAACGATATTTTATTATTGTTTTTAATGAAATGGATGTGCTTGCCTATTAGCACAATGTTTATCAAATCTTGGTGTTTGTGACGATATAGCTATTTGTAGCTTTTTTTTCTACAACTAAACGAGCTCGATATTTGCATTTCATTGCAGCCAAGGCAGAAAATATTTTTTTTTACATAGAAAACTTTAGCAGTAATTTTGAAAACTGTTCACTGTGACTTATTTTCGCGGCTCCCTTTAGATTAGTCCGCGTCTCCCAGTTTGGAAAACGCTGATTTAAAGGTATTCCTAATTGCACAGAATGATGCCAACGTAGAGATCAAAAAACTTTCTAAAGTATTACAGTGCTACCAATATGCGAATAATATAATACAATAATCTAAATCTTAATATAAAATAAAAGTAATAATTAGGTATCAGCATTGTATCAAATTGAAAAATGTTTTAATGAAACTGTGTAATTTAAAAGCTTTATTATTTCTTTTAGTAAGTCTTACGAATCGACTATGAACTTTACTTTTTTAATAATAACGCTGTTTTAATTAAATCATTAATTTACCAATGACAAACTACAAATTATTATAAATACCTTGCCTACTACGAGTATAAACAAGATGACGTCATTGGAAATAATTCCAGTTCTTGTCCCCCCCCCCTCCCCCTCTTCTGGACTCAATTAATCTATTAATAAGTGTTTACTTCCTGTTATAAACTCAAAACAAGTTCACTTCATTCAAATATATAATTAACGCTTCGTTCATTTAAGTCGAGACGTCATTCAAACATTACATAATCAGTAGCAAAGTGGTATTTACTCATAAATAAAGAACTATATAAAAAAAAAGTCACTGAACAATAAAATAAACTGTTTTACAAACAACTCAATTCAAACTATAGTGTTCTTTTTTTAGGTTTACCATTGTATACATTTTTATTGGAGTTAAACCTAAAGAAAAACACTCAGTTTTCAAAAACTGCTATATTTTAATCCAACTTTTGTATGATTTCATTTTTCCAATGTCATCATGTCCTGCTATCACTTGTTTCTCACTGTGTTCTTGGATTTTAGAAATATCCCAATGTGCCACTGTTCACAAAAAAAGTTAAGTCTTTTTTTACTGATTATTTTTTTAATAACTATTTTTTATTCCAAAAAAATGTACCTATTTTTTAATACTCGTATATATATATATACATTTATATTATATAATTCAAATATTATATTTATATAAATATATAATATATTTTTAACAGCGAACACCTTTACAACTTCTTTAGTCTAATACAATGCTGTCCCTTTAAGAACAAACACATTACTACTCAGTACAGGCGATTCTATCAAGTTCACTTTGAAAGCCAAATTGTATCATCGATACGGCAGTAGTGATAATTTAAATATGTGTTTTAAATTAATTCATGAATTAATTTCAGATTTACTCCATAGTAGTTATTTAATTTTCACTAAACTAAAGTACGTAATAACTGATCGACACATAAGGGATATTTATTTAACTTTTATGTTTTCTTTTATCTACATCAGTGTTGCCATTAAAAGACTTACATATTAGACGACCTTGACTTTGTTAAAACTTCAACAAATTTATTTAATCCTTTCATAAGTAAATAATAAATTCATGTTTACTACGACATTATGAACGCTAGAGGATATATAAAACAAATTTATTTGTTCTTTTTATCAGGTTTTTAATTTTTTAAAAAACAAATATATATATGATATGACAACAATGAACCAAAAGGACAACAAAAACTATTGAATTAACGAGACTGGTGAAATAACTGTGGTTAAGTGGTCTACTTCACACGTGGAATGGAATACTACTCGAAATTATAAATGGGACTTTTTATTCTTAAGATGGTTTTCTTTAGCAACTATTTACTGCCTGATCCGTAAATAAAAACATCTGATTGGTCTCTACTAACATTTGCTTATAATCAAGTTTTTTGTTAACCGATGTAATCCTATTAATTTTTTATGAGGCTCTAATCCTAATTTTGACCAACTACCTCCTCACGAGCACAGTTATCATACTTCTCTCTTCTTCTCATTCTCTCCCTGACGACGAAATCCCTGTTCGAAATATTGGTCACAGAAATCGTTTAGTTCTATTTTTTGTTCTTTGTGGAAGGTTAAGAGCAAAGTGATAAAAACAGGTTTGCAAAAGGTTGAATGCGTTGCTACCTTTAGGAAGTTCACTGGCCATGATTTCCTAAAGAGCAGCCATTCGTATCAAGGCCCATTTTCATCAATATACTGAGAATAGAGGGAGTAACAACCTTTAGGATGGCAACTGAAAATGACTTCTTCAGAGCCCGTTCTCTTAATAGCCATTTTCAGTAATCTATTAAGGTTAATGGTTGTTATTACCAACAGGATGGTAATTAATGATGACTTCTTCAGAGGTATTTATCTTAACAGCCATATACTGCCATCTAATTAGATTAAAGATGATATCAACCTTCAGAATGGCAACTGACCATGACTTGTTCAGAGCCACTTACATCGACTTGGACTTGGTTTGTCCCTCCTCTGGGCTCTTTGTATAGAGGAGAACATAATAGTTGATTAGCTCATATTTAGCGGTATCCAGTACATAGATCATGAATGTAATAGAACTCTAATGGATGGCGCCCCTCGTAATAGACCACAACTAAGAGCCACTTTAATTAGATAATAAAAAAGCGCTGCCATCTAATTAGGTTAAAGATAATGTCAACCTGCAGGATGGCAACTGACCATGACTTGTTCAGAGCCACTTACATCGACTTGGACTTGGTTTGTCTCCCCTCTGGGCTCTTTATGTAGAGGACAACATAATTGATTTGTTCATCTTCAGCGGTATCCAGTACATAGATCGTGAATATAATAGAGCTCTAATGTATGGCGCCCACCATAATGGACCACAACCAAGAGCCACCATTAAGTAATAAAAAAAAAGGACTGCAATCTAATTTAAGTGACCTTTAATAACTTCATTAATTACTGACTATTACCTGTGAATTGTTTACAATTAGTTCTACTAGATTAATTACATTTCCGTCTAACTTTTCCCTGTTGATATTTTTAAATTTAAAATCAGTGATTCTATAATAACCCCTAAATAGTCAATATGACTTGTCACTTATAATAATGTTATTATTATAACGTTGGCCTTCCATTCATAGAGATCATGATCAAACATTCTAAAGCCTCACCGGTACAGAATCTAAATTATTTTTAGTATACTTAAGTATTATATAAAAAATGATCCCGGATTAAATAGTTCTATATTTAATATAAAGATTTTTTTTTATTCCCATCAAAATTTCTTTTCAGTTGGAATGAACTTTTTTTTAAAACTATGTATTTTTTTTCAGCATTCCTCTTTCTGTAGTTTCACGAAAGCTGAAGATTACAAGGCAAAAAGGCTTCAAGGTGTAGAGGCTTGGCTTGGCTTTAACCTTATCTTCTTACCCTTTCACTGCTTTACTACCTTGTACTCCATTGTATCCAGGTTTCCAACTGAAGGTGAATTTATTTTACTGGTTATACTAATAATTTTTTGAAATATCATTCTGAGGTAAAATGGATAAACAAACAAAAGTCTCCACACAAATGAATAAAGTCCACCACAATTACGGATTGTACAACTAATGATTTTTAAATATCAATTTACCAAATAATGGACTCTTATGTGAAAAGAGAAAACTTGCAATAGACGTGTTCATTTGTGATTACTTTGACTCACTAGACAATATTATATGAGGTGCTGTGTATTTGGCAACATTGCCTTCATTAATGTTCCCTTCTATTAATTTTGTTTATAAATTTTATCTCAGAAAGAGGAATTTCTAACTTATACCAATCTCAATAATTTGGGATTTTTTTTTTTCTTTGATAACAAATCTATTCGAAAGGTAAAGCGAGAGGGATCATTTTCCTGTTATCCTTCGACACGCTTGACTGTGTAGTTTATTACTATGGATACCTTTTCATTTATCCTAGGATAGCCTGCTACTAATACATATGATACCATATGTTTTATGACAACATTAGCAGTAATTCGGGATTAAAACTTCACGTTCTGGTAGAGAATTCCTTTCATCTGGACAATACTCAATGTTCATTTGTTATTCTTTCATTCGATTGTTTTAATCCATTATACAGTCCCTGAAATAATACATCTATGTATTAGTGCTAACTTTATGAATATAAAACATTGGAGTAGCAACCATTTAGGCTGCCCGGGGCAGACGTCAGATTTAACCCCCCCAGTTATGTATAACCATAAAGTTTCAAAATATCAGAAAGTCATTAAAATATTTATTTTCTTGGAATTACAATCTACGATCTAATTTTAGACTGATGTTATTAAGTCCAGACTTTCATCTTATTACAGTCATCATTAAAGAAAACCAATTCGTATGATTCAAATCATAAAAATCTGAAGTGGTCTACACTCAACTTTACCATCAGTAAATTTAACATCAAACTTCTTGGGTATATTATATATAATGTCCCATTTAGGTATAATATTAATGTCTAAATAGGAGAGGATTATTAGTCTTTCATTCCTGAGGTAGTACAGATAGCGATTGATTATTTATCAATATCTATACTTATTTTTGTATAGCACATCACTGATGCATATAATATCATTAGTATAACTATAGCACTAATAACATTTTTTAAAAGCGAAAGTGTAGATTTCGTGTCACGAATGATGTCTTTCAGGAGAACATGGCTTTTGTTCCAATAGCCATTGGATAACTTAATAGTTTATCTCTCCTTCTTCTAGATTTAAAATTTAAGACAAAGCTTCCCTTTTAAAACTCACAATATTCCTATTTTACCCAAAAAAAAAATATATATATCAGGAACATTAAAGAAATCAATGTTCTTTTAGATAATTTTTAATTTAAGACGTAGATAATGTCATTTATTTTTTTTAAATTATGTCTTTCAATTTTAAATTATGTTTTATATTTTTGGTCTTTTATAAAATATTATACTAGGAATTTTATGGAATGCTAGTGTTTTTTTAAAAACTAACTTTTCTTTCTATTGGTCAAAAATTCAATTTCCTTCCAGGGGTTGTTATCTTTTTCCTGCATCCTGTACTCTGTTATAAGGCTGCTGTAATTGCATATTGAGAAAAAATATATTATTAATTGGGCAGTTTTGCATACTCAAAAAAAATTCAAAAGCTGCTTTTCAGTATTACTTAAAACTTTTATATCTCGAAGCATGAAATTTGTGAAAATAATAGATGTGAACTATTAGACAAGAACAGAAAGAAAACTGGATATTGTCAACAACATAATAGGAAAGAGTCCATTCCTCACACTTCAATATTACCCAAAGTTAGTAGATCTATAAATGAAAAAATTTTACATGGTATTAAGTTTTGTTGAAGGGCGCAACATATAGATTGATTAGAGCATTTTGTGAGACAAATCAATCATACTATTGAAAGCATCAGGAACTATACGTTTGATTGGAGTTGATTTTTTATTTGTAAGAATTTTATTCTTTTTCATGTCATATTAAGTTAATATTAAAACTATTAATGACGTAATGACGAAAGGCATCATATTAAGTTATTAAATTATTTAATGCTTTTTAATTAAACCTTTAAACATCAATATTATTTCAGTGGATTAACTCCAAAAAATTCGAAGTCAATGTTAACAATCTAAATGATTGTCAGTTTATTTACTATCTTGAGAATGCAAATATGAAATCAGTGTTACCAACTACCCATCAGCGTTGCCAATTATCACTCAGTGTCACCAACTACTAATAAATTAAATCAAATTTCCTTTCATTTATATCGTTCATCGTTATACAGGATTGAATACGATGCATTAGAAGTTTCAATACATTTGATATACTTAATACATTTAAAACTTCTATCGGTCGGTGGGCGCTTTTACGATTCACTGCTCTGTTTTCTCTTTCTTTTCTACTTATCCTTTCCTGAAGTATCAAGAAATCAGAAAAAAACAAGATACTATTACCAAAGTTTAAAATTTATAACCTTTTAAGAAAAAATTGTTAAACGAAATTAACTTGCAACGCAAACAAATATAAAAAACTTTCAACCTCTCTAAAAAAAAAAAACGAGTTTTGACAAATTTAAAATACATTTATTTATTATTTACAAACATTATAGTTGAAAAATCCGTAAAAAAACAGTATTATACACATAAAACATAAAAACAATTACGATCTTAAATACTCATGTTGGTATACATTTTCAAATTTTTTGTTAACTTTTTATTATTTTAATTTTTTTCTATTTTTTATTTTTACCTACTCAAAATGCCGCCCCCTGCCCACGCCACTGATTCAAAACTATAGTTTCAAAATTTGAATATAGTATAGTTGAACACTGAAGATGTAACTTAAAGTGACTATTCCTTTTGTAATAAAACAAAAACCTGTACCTTTCCTAAATATCACACAAAGATGATGGGGTTCTTAAAAACAATAAGAAGTATATCTGGCATTACGTATTTTTTCAATGGTGGAACATTTAGTTCAATTACACTTGGTTTGTCATCCATCCAACATATCTTAGTCCTTCAACTGTAATACTTTATAAACGAAATTTGTAGATAAATCTACTTCAAATAAAAAAAAAAAAAGAAAGAAACTAGTACTTACCACCGTAGTTGCAGAAGGGGTAGAGCGCCTGAATGTGAAGTTTCTCTAAACCCAAAAGAAAGCAGGAGACCATCAAAGAGAGCAAAAAGGAGATAACAGCCTTGCTGTGGGGTATACGATACATGTCCGGCAGAAGGATGTATACAATAGAGGTGAGAAGGAGAAAAGGAACTGATATAAGGAGAGAATAGGCCGTGATTGTGGTGATTAAGGGCTTTGGTTCATTTTCTAAACCACACATGAACGGCATCAATGTCGCGTTATAGAACTCAAGGCAATAGTCATTTATTATATGGTCTTGATTTCTATAGGTCACCGCAAGGCTGCCATTTTTTAGAATTCTCCATGGATACGTGACATCATGATCTGGACATTTGAAAGGACCCGGCACTAAGTCAGCAAGGGATAGGAAACTAGTTAGAATTGTACCGTCATAAATGGGGACTGAATCAACAGAGTATTCGTAATAGTCGGTCACAAGGTTGGGTGCACAATAATATGATGCATTGAAGGTGGAGTTGCTGGGGCAACACTTGGCTACTTCAAGGACCATGGTCTCCGTGTTGCGTACGCGAAAGGAGTCCGTGTACTAACGCAGTGCTCCCGGGAAGACCACGCCCTCAGCCCCCTCCTACATCTCCTTCTCACAGTGGTCCAGGACCTTCAGAGTAGTATTTATTACGATACACATCCACCGTGGAAAAGGGTGTACAAGAATGGTTCTCCACAGTTCTAGGAAAATAAAAAGACCGTATATTACATCGTTTTTCTACAGGAGAGAACACCATGTAATGAAAGGAGAAATACTTTTATCGGGTACCCCTGTACATACGGATAATCGCCGATCAACAAGGTTTGTGTTCAGAAGCAGAGATATGCTCATACGAGGTGGGATTCCGAGTGTCATAGAACACACCAAAACAGCTTTCGAAACACAAAATTACATATAGATCAATGTAAGTCCAACTGTTTCGGTCATACCCAGTAGCAATATACCTATGTTTGCTTACAGACATATGTGACTTCGAAGACTGCTTTAATAACGTAACGTAATAATGGTTGTTATACATATTACAAACTGTATAGGTCATACGCAGTAGCAATATACCTATGTTTGGTTACAGACATTTGTGACTTCGAAGACTGCTTTAATAACCTAACGTAATAATGGTTGTTTTACATATTACAATTGTGATAATAATAGAGATAAATTATAAAATGAAATAATAATAATAAGTAATAACACGTAAAGTTATTTATCTTTGGATTTGAGCGACTGGGTGGGTGAACGGGAGGGAGGGTATGGTGGCGGGGCAGAGGAGTCAAACGATTCCTAACTGCAAAACGTGCACATATGTATTGTACGATCACACGCGTACAGCTTACTTTAAACTTTAATTAAAATTAATAATTGAGTAAATACTTATTTTTTCACTTTTAATAACTGTTATCATTTTTTTTTAACATTTTGGAACATTTATTCATAATTTTTTTTTAACTTCAGAACTTTTATCACTTTTTTTTGTTGTCTGGTTTATATTTTTTTTTCATTTATTTCTCACTTATTTTAACTGCTAACGTCTGAGATAAATTACCGCTTGTCCGAGGGAATGTCTGAATCATGTTGTTAGATAGGGGTTGGCCAATACCAAAGATTCCCACCAAAGTGGGTTCCGCGGAACCCAGGAATTCCTTAACGGACTGTCCGGGGTTCCGCGAAAAACATTTAGAGAAAACATTTTTCTAAATTTTTTTTTTTTTTTTAGTGGGTATGGATGTATTCTGTGTTTCTTGTAAATCATGAAACCGAATAATACTTATACATATAAGTAGAAGTGGCCAAAATTTTATTCATATTTAGCATGAATCACTAGTCAGTTTTTGGAACTATCTGATTCTCGAATTTCCTGCTATTGCAAAAGTAGTACTTCACACATTGCTGCCATTTCCCACTACCTACTTATGTGAAACTGGATTTTCCGTTTAAACTGCCATAGAAACCAAATATACTGAAGTAGAATTAATGGTGGGGCCAACTTGAGAATCAAAATCTCAACTATAAAGCCAAAAATGATTACAAAACAAACTCTGTGTTATAATTAATAGTAATTCTGTGTTATGTGTTATGCACTTGTGGAAAATATGAAATATAAAATCTTTTAGTTTTGAATTTTTCTTCAAAAAATACGCATCGCAGTAATATTACTTTTTATTTGTTTTTAAACATACATACATATTTAAAAAAAAAACATATGAAAATATTTATATTATGATTGTATAAATTGCTTAGAATCTGGAGTTCCTGGGAAAGTTACTGAACCAAAAAGTGTTCCGCGTCGAAAAAAGTTTGGGAACTCTGGTTAATACGATAACACTTTCAGAGAGTCACTCTCAAACAAGATAAAACGAAGCTATCTGTAAAAAAACCTGTAATTTAGAGGTATATTTACGTCTGTGAGCTGACTGATATGACGAAACGAAGTTCGTACGATGAGGCACATTTTTCCCAGAATGGCCTCTGTTAAGATGAAAATATCGTAAGAAGAAGGTTTTGATTAATGAGCTACCACTGTAAAATCATGGTAGTATCATGGAATGGCAAGAGTTTAAACATACATTCAGTTTTATTTTGATAATTATCAACTATGTACCCCAATAGAACACAAAAAGTAAAGCATTAAAAATTACAACATAAAACGAGTTCAGATATTTATTAACAGATTCTTTATTACATGTATATTGTTAATACTACTAAGGTTAGTATGATTTATATTAGAAATAGGTAAAGCCGTCATATCTCGTAAGATGATGTTGGAGTCGAGGGAGCGCTTTCGGACGTTGTCCATCTTCGATTGCAACAAACCTACTGAGCTGTTATAAAGGGGGGTTGGTTATCTGTCAAGTCCACTGCTATCCTGATATTATTTTGATTTTTAATTTTTAGCTATTATCTAGTTGAATTTTTTTATATTTTTTAACTTCGTCATCCTGTCTGTCTACTAGTCGTCTTTTTATTTTTATTAGTGATACATAAAAATTACGATATTTTATGTAAATCACTAATAAAAATAAAAAGACGACTAGTAGACAGACAGGATGACGAAGTTAAAAAATATAAAAATATTCAACTAGATAATAGCTAAAAATTAAAAATCAAAATAATAATATCAGGATAGCAGTAGACTTGACCAACCCCCCTATATAACAGCTCAGTAGGTTTGTTGCGATCAAAGATGGACAACGTCCGAAAGCGCTCCATCGACTCCGAGATCATCTTACGAGGTATGACAGTTTTACCTATTTCTAATATAGATTCTTTATTACTTCCTTTTATATAGTCATCTATGGTACTCAGAGATCTCGGGGGGATCAACTAGTTGTGTTAAACATAAAATATGTTGTAAACATTCCAGATAAAAAATGTCTCTATTCATCTATCATGTTTGCTAGAATCCTAAAAGTGTGTGACTTTTAACCAAATAATCCCCTATGCATAGGTTTTTATTGTTCTATTACAAATATTTATTACTGCGTATCAATATCATAACGCTGCTCCCTTTCTAACTTATCAAGTACTGGATACGTAAACTTCTAAGTACTTATAAGTACTCAAGCTCAGTAAACATAAAGGTAGAATCAAGTACATTTAAAAAGTTTCATACATTGTATATTCTTGGAACATATTGATTTTGCCTCCTTCCTCTCGGGGTAAAGTGTTCAACCATTTTTGCAAGTCCTAAAAATGTTTGTGTTACTCGCAATGTGAGAATCACATATACACATACATCCACGCTCGAAAAGACAATCAAGGAATAAGCGCGCTCAGATTTACAGAGACACATCTACGCACATCCATGCATGTGCACTCCGTTTACACGCATACATTGTAACACATTAACACATACACACTTGAAACATATGCACACATAAATAAACACACCCGTATATAATTCTGACAAAATAACATTACCAGTCAAACAATGTTTAATTTTTTTTTATCATCTTTATTTACAAATATACAACTACGCATATTATTCGTAACAGGCATATGTAGTAATAGATTACACAATAAGATCGATGCACATGAGCAAAGAATGGAACCCACTGGTTCAACTTCTCACTTTGTTTAAGCTTTAAATTAAAAAAAAAAATATGTTTTTATACTATAAATGTAATAAAATTATATAAAGTAAGTCCGTACAACATTAATTAGTAGATAAATAATACAAATATGTTATCATGAGGAATGGAACGTTAGGATTCATGGAGCAATATTTACACCATCATATCTTACCTCTACTAGATTGCAAGGATTTTTGTAATAACATAAAATATAATAAGAAATGTACTACAAAATAAAAATGTTTTTTAAATCATTAGTTGTGCAATCCGTAATTGTGTGGTATTTACTCACTCTGAGGTAAAATGGATAAACAAACAAAAGTCTCCACACAAATTGTCTATGATGAGTTCCAAAAACATGCTGAATCATTTGTGTGGAGACTTTTGTTTGTTTATCCATTTTACCTCAGAAACATGTTTTTTTTGTGTCCTTAGAGATTTTTAACCTTAAGTACTATTCAAATCGTAGAATGATTTTATTAATGTATTATTTATCTACTAATACATTTAGAATGTATTATTTATTTACTAATTAATGTTGTACGTACTTACTTTATACAATTTTATTACATTTATATAAAACATATTTTTTTTTCTTTTGTCAAATGTTACCACCTAAAGTAGTTAAGATATAACGTACCGGATTGTTTCTCCAAAGAAGTCCTACTTTTGTTTGCATACTCAAGATTATTTGAGGATGTTGGGGGCTCAGTGGTTAACGTGCTCGCTTCTAAACTAGTAGGTCCTGGGTTCTATACCCACCTAGCCTTCGATTTATTCATGTTGGAGGTGAATAAATCTGAGCGCGTCTGTCCCTCGCAGAAGACGTTAAGCCGACAGTCCCAAGCTGTTATGGTGTCAGATACTCGTTAAAGATCACTACTCTAAAGACAATTCAGTTAGGCATAATTTAGGACTGCCAGTGTAGAATTAATCTTTATTGTCTGGTATCACAAAGGGCCAATGTTCGGCCGATGTGTGTTCCATTATGGTTCAGCCACTGAACCTAAAGAGTTGCCTACTACTACTACTATTTGGGGATGTTGGGGGCTCAGTGGTTAACGTGCTCGCCTCTAAACTAGTAGGTCCGGGGTTCGATACCCACCTAGTCCTCGATTTATTCAGGAGGTGAATAAATATGAGCACGTCCGTCCCTCGGAGAGGACGTTAAGCCGACAATCCCAAGCTGTTATGATGTCAGGTACTTGTTAAAGATTACTACTCTAAATACACTTCAGTTAGGCATAATTTAGGACTGCCAGTGTAGAATTAATCTTTATTGTCTGGTATCACAAAGAGCCAATGTTGGGCCTATGTGTTTTCCCTTATGGTTCAGCCACTGAACCTAAAGGGTTGCCTACTACTACTACTACTATTTGGGAATGTTTAAGAATATCCTGACATCGTGGTTTTCTGTCCTCTTTGAGGGAGTGGTACATAAGATTTTCCATATCCCACATAATTATTCTCCTTACGGAAGAACATTAATGGTTGATGACCAAAATTCTGTTAGTTATCATAATTGTAGTTAGTAAATGACATTAATTGAAACATCTAAATATATAGTATTTTAGTAAAAGTAAAAAAAAGAATTTGAATTGGTCTAATCTCAACCTTAATGTAAGTAAACATAATAACAACTATAAGTACATAAATATAATAAACTTGTTAACATGCAATTGAGTTAGTTTTTATTTTAATGTGACTATAGAGGAGACAAATACCAATCGAGTTAGTTGAATTCACATTCAATTTGTATATTGAATTTTTGCAACTTCCAAATACTGTAATATTTTAGTTAAAGTAAAACAAAATAATGTGAAGATAATAGTAATTATAATTTAGTTTCTTCAAATGTGAGATGCAAACATCAAATCTAGAGTAGTACTAAAGCCAGATACACACTATTCTATATTACACTGATCTCTAAAATATCTATAATCATACGTAATCATATCATACGTAATAATATATAATCTCAATAATGAACCTTCAGATTCTTTCATATCTCAATAAAACATAACGAGTTTATATATATATATATATTGATAAAAGTATTGACCGTGAACTAAAAACAAAAAGTTTTTGAGGACTCAGTCAATTCTTCAGGTTCAAATTAAACATCATTGCCAACGTTTCGGTCTTTATTTAAAACCTTTTTCATAGGAAAAGTATAATAGGTATATAAGTTTATATATATATATATAAACTGTGGTGGGGTACTGGCTGCGGTCTCCGAGTTCAGTCACTGCCCTGTCTTCCTGCGGGACTCTTCGCTCTTTGCTCTTCACACCTCCTGATGACGACGATGGTCGAAATATCGATGTGAGTTATGTCTGTGTCTTTCTGTGTGTTTCCTTCGTTTTGAATTTATTTTATTTAAACAAGTTTGCTGGACCGTTTCTTTTAATTGTGTTTATATATATATATATATATATATTGTAAGCAGGAAAACGATCCAAAAGGACAACAAACGTTTCACGATGAATCACAAACACAGAACTAATGAACCAACACACTTACTATTTCTTATTTTCGGTTGAACCGTCATCAGGAGAGTTGAGATAGGGACACTAAGCCCAGTTGTGAAGCGACGGTTGGAGACCCAACAGAGTAGCGTTGTCACACGCGTGCCCGGTTTAAGTCAAGTATGAAAAATAAACTAGGAATACTAAACAAAATTTAATTACAACTATGTCACAAAAAAATAAAATTGAATCAAGTACGAATTACATTGAGGAAAAGAGTAAAGAAATATATAAAAGATAAACTTGATTGCGTTTTGCCGTAACTGAAATATAATGAATATATTTTTCTTAATGAATAAATGAATAAATTGCTAATTCCTGTTCAATTTTTTTTTCAAAATTTCATTGATTTTTAATGAGCTATACTTCATTAACATATTATTATACCTGTTAGGTATGCAATATATAATGTTCCATTTAGGTATATTATAAATGTCTGAATGTGAGATGTTTAATAGCGTTTCATTCTTAGAGGTAGTACAGATAGTGATTGACCCACTTATCAATATATAAGCTTATTTTTGTATATCGCATCACTAACGCATATAATATCATTTGTATAACTAAAGTTTTGAAAAGCTAAAGTGTAGATTTCGTGTTACGAAATAATTTCTTACAGGAATACATGGATTATGTTAAATAGCCAGTAGATCTGTTACATAGTTTATCTGACCTTCAACATTGAATATTTAAGACAATTTTCCCATTTAAAACATATTCCTATTTTATCTGAAAAATGTCAGAAACATGTAAGAAAAAATATCTTTTTAAGGTATTTTTAATGTAAGATGTAGGATAATTTCATTTATTATTTTTCAAATTACGTTTTCAATTTTGAATTTATTTTCATTTTTGGTCTTTTATAAAACTATTATACCGGAAATTTTATGGCATGCTAGTAATTTTTAAAAACTCACACTTCCTTCCCTTTGTCAAAAATTCAATTTACTCTGAGCGAGTGTTTTCTTTTTCCTGCGTGTTTTATTCAGTTTCAGGTTGTTATAAATATATGTTGAGAAAAAATATATTGTTATTTAGCCAGTTTCGCATACTCAAATCAAATTCAAAGCCTGCTTTTCAGTATAATTTAAAACCTTTATGGTTGGAAGCGTGAAATTTTTGAAATTAATAGATATGAACTATTAGAAAAGAATAGTAAAAAAACTGTACATTTGAAGAGCATTATAGGAAAGAGTCTATTCCTCACACTTCAATATTACCCAAAGTTAATATGATTCATAAACAAGAAAAATTGTACATGATATTAAGTTTTGTTCAATGGTGCAACATATAGATTGATTAGAGCATTTTGTGTGAGAAATCCATGATACCATGGAAAGCACTAGTAATACATGTATGATTGGCGTTGATTTTTTTAGATGTAAGAATTTTATTCTTTTGCATCTCATATTAAGTTATTAAATTATTTAATGATTTTTAATTAAACCTATAAATATCAATTTTATTTCAATGGGTTAACTCAAAAAATTCAGTCAACTACTAATCAATAGTTCTCAATTACCATTCAAACTGACCAACTAGCAAGAAGTGTTACCAACTAACAATTAGTGCACCAATTACCATTCAGTGTTACCACCTACTAATCAGTAGTTAGGTTAGGTTAGGTTAGGTTGCAGGGGCAGTCCCACAAGGGAACACACTTAGGCCGAGCATTGGCCCTTTGTGATACCACACAATGAAGATTGATTCTACACTGGGAGTCTTAAATTTTGCCTAACTCAAGTCTATTTAGAATAGGGATCTTTAACGAGTGCCTGACATTGTACAGGCTCGGGACCGACAGTTTAACGTCCTTCTCCGAGGGATGACATGCTCAGATTTATTCACCTCCCGCATGAATAAATCGAGGGACAGGTGGGGATCGAACCCCGGTCCTATCAGTTCAGAGGCGAGCACGTAACCACTGAGGTAACCTAACCCCCCAATCAGTAGTTACCAATTACCATTCAGTGTAACCAACTACTATCAGTGACACCAACTTTCAATCAGTGTACCAACTAGTATTCGGTAGAGTTCCAACTAGTAATAAGTTAAGTTGTCAAATTTCTTGTCTTCGAATCAATCATCTTTAAACAGGATTGAATACGAAACATTAAAACTTTTAATACTTTTTTATATTTGATATTTCATTCCTTTAAAACTTCCATCGACCATGGTCGTCTCCACTGCTGTGTTTTTTTCTTCCTTATTTACTTTTCCTTTCCTAAAGATCGCAAGAAATCCGATAAGAACGTGATATTATTAATAAAGTTTAAATTTTAGCATATTTAATTTTATTTAAATTTTTAATTTAATTTGATTTAAGGTTCCCCATTCAAAATCAGAAACAGCCACCTACAAGACACCCCGAAATCATTTGTTTACCGATGAATGTAATTATTTCTTTGATATTATACCAGTAAAACCAAATATCTTATTTCAATAAAAATCAAGAATCTTGCATTGTTTATGAGGTAGTCAAATCTCCGTCCCTGAGAAACACCCACTTCTCACATCCATAGCACAACACCAGAACTTATTCCATAATACCATTTTCATTTTCTAAAATTTAATAATCAATGTAAACCAAATATTAATTTTTTTTAATTGTGTAAAATATAATTAATCAAACAGAGTATTTTGTTAGACAAATCCATCATACCTTGGAAAGCATCAGAAATGTGTGATCACACACTGATCTGTTACATACCATATTAAGTTATTATATTATTTAAACATTTTTCATCAAAACTGTACAAATAAATTTTATTTGGATGTGTCTAAATAAATGTAAACAAATACGACAAGAATAGCAAGTACACCATTAGTCCAGGATCAATATTCAGTTTTTATAGCTTTATTGCTCTTTGCCGTGATTAAAATTGCATAATTATTTGTATAGAATGCTAATGAAGTTTTCAATTTTTTGGAAAGATTTCGTAATTGCTTAATGAGCCGTTTAAAGTCAAAAACAAATTTTCTGAATACAGATAAACTGTAACACTGTAAAAACGTTACTGAAAAAAACTTGACGTAAAAAAAGCTTCACAAAAGGACTTCTGGGACCTAAATTCATGTGAATCCTTCAAAATCTAGACTTATAGTAAAGTAAAAAAAATGTTAAACAAAATTAACTGCCAACGCAAACAAATATAATAAATGTTCATCCTCTTTAGAAAAAAAATAGTTTTGACAAATTTGAAATACATTTATTTCTAATTTGCATATATTACAGTTGAAAAATTCGTTTAAAAACAGTATTACACAGATAAAACATAAAAATAATTTCTCAATCAAAAGCTCAATGTGGTATAAAATTTCAGATTTTTTGTTAACTTTTTAGCATTTTAACTTTTTTACCCCCTCAAAATGCCGCCCCTCGGCCGTGCGCCGCCAGGTGTGGTCCACCCCTCTTCCTACGCCACAGATTCAAGAATATATATTTCAAGATCATCGGAACACTGGAGATGTAACTTAAAATGACTATGCCTTTTGTAATAAAAAAAAAAATGTGTACCTTTCGCAAATATCACCCAAAGACAATGGGGTTCTTAACCACACAAAGAATTATGTATATATATATATAAAAAGATTTCACATAAACACGTGAAACAACAATCAATGATCAAACCACAATAAGAAATGGGAAAACAAGACTAAGATCTTTCAACCGTAACAAGCGGTCTTCGTCAGAGTCAAAAACCCAACTGAGTTGGGTTTTTGACTCTGACGAAGACCGCTTGTTCGGTTGAAAGATCTTAGTCTTGTTTTCCCATTTCTTATTGTGGTTTGATCATTTATATATATATATATATATATATATATATATATATATCATGATTTGTTTTCTTGACCCAATATTTATATTATGTAATTTTTTTGAGGTTTGAGGTCCAATGATGTTAAACTAGTCCTTTGTCGAAACTTCGGCAAAAGGACTAGTTTAAATCATTGGACCTCAACCCTCAAAAAAATTACAACATATATATATATATATATATATTTCGTTGAACAGCTGACCGTGTTTCGCTGATGTCATTTTCTTCACTAGTTTTTCAAGGTTTCTGAAAATACCTTCTTCTTTCCTTCATCCAAACCATATCCATATATATATATATATATATATATATATATATATATATATAAACACTAATAACTTCTCGACCGTGTGACAGATATACAACTAAAAAATGATTGATCGGGATGCGGTCAGTTTCTTCCACTTTTTTTAATTCAAACTCTCATTGCCGACGTTTCGATTTTATTCAAAATCTTTTTCATAGGCCTACAAACAGAGGAAAAACAAGAATTTTTATACGTACATTTTTAAAACACAAACAAAAGAAGTACACTATGAAAATTAAATACAATCTTAAGTATTAGGATAACAATGACAGAATAATAAAAAAGAGAAAAAGATGGAGTCCAACTATAAAAACAAAGTTTTTTTTTTACAATGTACTTACATAAGTAGGAGTATTGGCAATTGAAGGAACTATTACATTTTCATTTCTGAACTAGTAATGACTCTTAAACTATTCAATGAAAACCGTTAATAACCGACTCTGTACAGCTGATAAGCAGGTAACTATTGAACAAAATTTCACTAAATCTGTTAGGTATTCAAAATACTAGAATAAACACTATTTAAATTCGCTATATCGTTTCTATGATTAATACAATTTTGATCTTTTTTAATGAATAGCATTTCAAGGGTTCTTCTTCTATGTTCGTCCTGTTCTTTACTCATAACGGTTGTTCCATCAAAGTCAAATGTATGTCCTTCATTTATTGAATGATATGCTAATGCTGTGGCATTAATCTTTTTTGTTCTAACAGAGTATTTATGTTGATATATCCTTTCTTTTAACTTTTGGATATGAAAATTATACGAGGGAATAACGGAAATATACTAACAGATTGGTATAGTAAACCAACCAATTCAGGGAGAATATTGAATTATTATTCATCACATGCTGTAAGTCAAAAATTGAATTGTGTAAAAAACTTAATAAAAAAGGTGATAGATATTAGCAGCCCGTGTTTTTAAAAGGAAAATAAGAAAAAGGTGAAATTCCTGTTGGAAAAAAACTCTTACCCAGGAAATCTAATAGAACGCATTTGGAGAAAGTATTTAAGAGAACAGACGGAACACATGGAAAGAACTACTGATAACCATCAAATGATGAATAAAAGATATTTCAAATTCCCATTTATTGAAGGGCTATCACAAAATATTCAAAAACTGTTAAAAAGGAACTGACCAGAAATCAATTTAGCATATTATAATAAACAAAAAGTAAAATTATTATTTTCTAATTTAAAAGACAAGATACCAAAAGATTTAGAAAGTAATATTATTTATTCTATAAAATGTATAGAATGTAATAAGAAGTATTTTGGTGAAACCAGTAGATTGTTAAAAGAAAGGATATATCAACATAAATACTCTGTTAGAACAAAAAAGATTAATGCCACAGCATTAGCATATCATTCAATAAATGAAGGACATACATTTGACTTTGATGGAACAACCGTTATGAGTAAAGAACAGGACGAACATAGAAGAAGAACCCTTGAAATGCTATTCATTAAAAAAGATCAAAATTGTATTAATCATAGAAACGATATAGCGAATTTAAATAGTGTTTATTCTAGTATTTTGAATACCTAACAGATTTAGTGAAATTTTGTTCAATAGTTACCTGCTTATCAGCTGTACAGAGTCGGTTATTAACGGTTTTCATTGAATAGTTTAAGAGTCATTACTAGTTCAGAAATGAAAATGTAATAGTTCCTTCAATTGCCAATACTCCTACTTATGTAAGTACATTGTAAAAAAAAAACTTTGTTTTTATAGTTGGACTCCATCTTTTTCTCTTTTTTATTATTCTGTCATTGTTATCCTAATACTTAAGATTGTATTTAATTTTCATAGTGTACTTCTTTTGTTTGTGTTTTAAAAATGTACGTATAAAAATTCTTGTTTTTCCTCTGTTTGTAGGCCTATGAAAAAGATTTTGAATAAAATCGAAACGTCGGCAATGAGAGTTTGAATTAAAAAAAGTGGAAGAAACTGACCGCATCCCGATCAATCATTTTTTAGTTGTATATATATATATATATATATATATATATATATATATAATAAATAATAATAATAATAAATAATAAATAATAATAAATAATAATATATATATATATATATATATATATATATGTAGCATTACGTATTGTTCAATGGTACAACAATTAGTTAAATTTACGTTTTTTAGTCAACCATGCATCATATCTATGAAAACATCATAAAATATATGTTTCTTTGAAATAATTTTTTTTTACATTTAAGTATTTTATTCTTCCTGAATTCATATTAACACGTTAAAAATTTTCTCGTATTTTTTTTTATTAAACTAACTTCTCATTGTATCACGATTCACATAAAAAAATTCTAATCCAATGTAAACAATTTTCACAAGTGCTGCAGATGATCTGCTAGTCCCAGATGATTTTTCTGTTTTTATAGCATTACATCTCTTTGGTATTAAAATGTAACAAATTCTTTTTTAGTAAATTTCCAATTTTATTTTTTATTTTCGATATAATTTCAGCCGTTTAGTATTAAAAAAAAATACATTTTCTGAGATGATTAATTGTACCATAAGTCGATGTAATTTTAACAAAAAGATATTGAACTCATCCGTACATAATCAGTTATTTCTTGGTATAATTTCATTTTCATATGTATTGCGCGTATATTGTATACAGAATGGTTTATTTTTTCTAATTGAATATTTTCCGATTAAAGAAATAACAGAAACAAGATTTTGGAAACGGAGCGGATTATTTATTTTCTTATTATTTTCCAGACAAAAAATTGCTTCGTAATATAAGTAAATCGCAATACCAGCTCGGTCTAGGAGCGAATTAAACTCGTACAGAGAGGTTCTACAGTAACGATCCCGATGTAAATATGTAATATGTTAATCTCACTCAACAGTGAGTATTTTGTAAAAATAATAAAACTGGTTCACCAGTACTATTGTTTTTAATCCTTTAACTGTAAAACTTTACAAACAAGATTTATAGATAAATGTACACGAATAAAAAAAAAGAAATAAGTACTTACCATAGTAGCACAACAAGTGCAGCTCCTGAATGCGAAGTTCTTTTATACCAAAAAGAAAGTAGAAGACCATGAAAGAGAGTAAAAAGCAGATAACAGCCTTGCTATAGGGTATACGATGCATGTCCAGTAGAAGAAAGTATACAATAGCGGTGAAAAAGAAAAAAGGAACTGATATAAGGAGAGAATATCCAATGATTTTCTTGATTAAGGGCATTGGCCAATTATCACAGATGAACAGCATCAATGTTGTGTTATAGAACTCAAGGCAATAGTCATTTATTATATGGTCTTGATTTCTATAGGTCACCGCAAGGCTACCATTTTTTAGGATTCTCCATTCATACGTGACATCATCATACGGACTTTTAAAAGGACCATGATCTGGACATTTGAAAGGACCCGGCACTAAGTCATCAAGGTATAGGAAACTAGTTATAAATGTGCCGTCGTAAATCGGGACAGCATCAACAGTGTATTCGTGAAAGTCGGCCATAAGGTTGGGTACACAATAAGATGATTCATTGAAGATGGTGTTTCTGGGGCAACACTTGGCTACCTCAAGGACCATTGACTCCATGCTGTATACACGACAGAACTTTGAGTACTAACGCAGTGCTTTCGGGTAGACCACGCCTTCCGCCCCCTCCTTACAGTGGTCCAGGGACCACAGGACCTTCAAAAATGGTATTTATTGCGATGAACATCCATCGGGGAGGAGGGGGTACCAGAATGGTTCTGCACTTATCTAGGATAACAAAAAGATCGAATATTACATCGTTTTTTCTACAGCAGAGAACACAATGTAATGTAAGGAGGAGAAACATTTCTATCAGGCACCCGCCGTATAGGTACATACGGATAATCGGCGGACCTCAAGCTTTCTGTTCAGAAACAGAGATATACTCATAAGAGGTGGGATTCCGTGTGTCATAGAACATACCAAAATAGCTTTCGAAATACCAAATTACATATAGATAAATGTATGTCCAACTGTTTCAGTCATACCCAGTAGAAATATATAACGCTAGGGGCAAGGCAACGTGAGTTGCGTTCGTTCCTTGGGGAAATCTCTCTCACTTCGTCCTCTGCTCTAGTCTTTTTCCTAATAACGCACAACTGTTCAAAATATTCAATTTATTAAGGGTGTATTTTATCTTTTTTTCTGTGTCGTGTTTTGTGTAATTTAAATATATTATATATATATATATATATATATATATATATATATATATATATATATATTTAGGAAGCAGTCCTTCATTTATACAGGTTTAATTAAATAATACGCCATATTTACGATTAACTAGTTTCCTCATGTATTTTTCAAGGGACCGAAATAATCTTCTTGCGTCTTCATCCAAATTGTACAGAACATTTCCAATGGTTCCATTGTCTTCAAATTTCCATTTCTTTAGTGGAAATGGAAAATTTGAAGACAATGGAACCATTGGAAATGTTCTGTACAATTTGGATGAAGACGCAAGAAGATTATTTCGGTCCCTTGAAATCGTAAATATGGCGTATTATTTAATCAAACCTATATATATATAATATATATATATATATATATGTATATACTGAACAGAGTTCAGTACCGCCCTGTCTACCTGCGGGACTCTTCATTCTTCACTCTTCACACCTCCTGATGACGATGATGGTCGAAATATCGATGTGAGTTATGTCTGTGTCTTTTTGTGTGTTTCCTTCGTTTTGAATTTATTTTATTTTTTATATATAAATATATATATATATATATATATATGTATATATTTATATATATATATAATAAAATAAAAAACGAAGGAAACACACAGAAGGACACAGACATAACTCACATCGATATTTCGACAATCGTCGTCATCAGGAGGTGCGAAGAGCGAAGAGTCCCGCAGGAAGACAGGGCGGTACTGAACTCGGAAACCGCAGCCAGTACCCCACCACTTACCACCAAGCGGGGGAAGGGAGGGAAGGAAATGAAGAGGTAAAAGGACGTAAAAGGACAAAGAAGAGTAAAAGGACAAATTAAGACGTAAAAGGAACGAATAAAAATTATAACTATAAAAAATTATAAAAAAGTAGATAAATCAAATTAAAATTAATAAAAATAATAAATAAAAAGTAAAATAAAAAATAATAAATAAATAAATAAAAAATAATAAATAATTAAATAAAAAATAATAAATAAATAAATAAATCATAAATAAATAAATCATAAATAAATTATCGGTTGAGGTTGAGTCCGGGGGAAGAGCGAGCATCAAGTAAGCATATGTATGCCTCCTCTGAAGCTCTTAGGGTAACTTTATTGTTGGATTCGGGGATCTGTTTCAGGATCTGAACCCTGAAACAGTCATTGAAACTGAGTCCATGCGAGTTCGCATGGATGGCTACAGGATAGTTACTGCGTTGACCGACTGAAGCCCTATGACCATTCATACGAAGGCTCAACTTATTAGAAGTTAAGCCAACGTAAAAGGAGTCACACTGAGTGCAATCCAGTCGGTAAACACAGTTGCTCGAGGTACAGGAGGAATTGACCTGAACCGGGTAGGAACTATGGTGGAGAGGGGAATCGAAGGAAGGATTAGGATTTACAATCAGGCAAGTTTGACAGCCACGGCGTCCACATTGTTTCATTCCAGGAACAGGATTGGAAGGCTGAGGGGAAATATGAGAGAAAATGCTTTTTAGATTGGCAGGTTTACGGTAGGAAATAGAAGGGGGGTGATTAAAGATGGAAGAAGTAGAAGTCTTTTCCGATTCTGTCTACTTCTACTTCTACTTCTTCCATCTTTAATCACCCCCCTTCTATTTCCTACCGTAAACCTGCCAATCTAAAAAGCATTTTCTCTCATATTTCCCCTCAGCCTTCCAATCCTGTTCCTGGAATGAAACAATGTGGACGCCGTGGCTGTCAAACTTGCCTGATTGTAAATCCTAATCCTTCCTTCGATTCCCCTCTCCACCATAGTTCCTACCCGGTTCAGGTCAATTCCTCCTGTACCTCGAGCAACTGTGTTTACCGACTGGATTGCACTCAGTGTGACTCCTTTTACGTTGGCTTAACTTCTAATAAGTTGAGCCTTCGTATGAATGGTCATAGGGCTTCAGTCGGTCAACGCAGTAACTATCCTGTAGCCATCCATGCGAACTCGCATGGACTCAGTTTCAATGACTGTTTCAGGGTTCAGATCCTGAAACAGATCCCCGAATCCAACAATAAAGTTACCCTAAGAGCTTCAGAGGAGGCATACATATGCTTACTTGATGCTCGCTCTTCCCCCGGATCAACCTCAACCGATAATTTATTTATGATTTATTTATTTATGATTTTTATTTATTTATTATTTTATTTATTTTTTTATTTTTTATTTTTATTTATTATTTTTTTATTAATTCTTAATTTGATTTATCTACTTTTTTATAATTTTTATAGTTATAATTTTTACTCGTTCCTTTTACGTCTTAATTTGGCTCTTCATTTCCTTCCCTCCCTTCCCCCGCTTGGTGGTAAGTGGTGGGGTACTGGCTGCGGTTTCCGAGTTCAGTACCGCCCTGTCTTCCTGCGGGACTCTTCGCTCTTCGCACCTCCTGATGACGACGATTGTTGAAATATCGATGTGAGTTATGTCTGTGTCTTTCTGTGTGTTTCCTTCGTTTTTTATTTTATTGTAAAAAAGTCCGCTGGACCGTTTCTTTTAATTGTATGTATATATATATATATATATATACAGTTCAGTGTACATAAAGAAACATAGAGAGAGTAAAAGCACACACTCACAGTCTCTAATATTCAGGATCCTGTTCTAATTGACTGCTCGTGTACCTCCCAAAACTCTGTGTACTGTTTGGAGTGTACTAAGTGTGACCTTTCGTTCTACGTAGGACATGCTTCCACCAAGCTTAGTGTCCGTATGAAGAATCACAGAGCTTCAGTCAACAACCACTCCCATCTTCCCATCGCCATACATGCAAAAAAGTAAAAAAAAATGAAGTAACATTTGAGATTGAGTCAAGGAGTTATTCTAGCACCAAGAAAACTGCTAAATCCCTCTTCAGAAGGCTTCATGATAACTGTAGTGTCAGAATCTGTCATAAGTCTAAGAATTTCTACACAGAAACAGTGATTAAACTTCAGTGCATGAGAGTTTGCATGGATGGTTGCAGTGCTGACAAACGGAAAGGCCATACACCAGTTCTCCAAAAGATTCACAATGCATCTGTTAGCAGGAGCCCCAAAAGAACATACCATAAATGAACATAAAATCAAAACTTATGACTAAGGCCATTCATACGCGGACTCAGATTAGTACAAGCCAAACAAACCTACATAAAGTGCATCACACCGAGTACAGTCCATTCTGTTGACACAGTTTCGAGAAATACAGAACGTCTTGGCATTTATTGGGTAGGTATAATTGTTGTAAGGGTAGGCGGTGTAATAGGAATCAGAATTGATTATGATTCAAGTCTATCATACATATATACATATATATATAATCCCATATATAATTATTAATTAAAATTATGGCAATTTTAACTTTTGTTCTTTTCCGAGTTAATTTTTCAAGTTTTCTCACTATGGATTTCCACCTTTCTGGTAAAAAATTTTTTACAGAAAGGTGGAAATCCATAGTGAGAAAACTTGAAAAATTAATCGGAAAAGAACAAAGTTAAATTGGCATATTTTTAATAAAACATGTTTGATTGAAGGTCTGCTCCCAAAATACACAAATATATATATATATATATATATAAGTTACGCATGTCCGAGTAATGAATAGGTTTTTAAAAAAAAGGAATTTAAATAAACTAGCTCGCACGTGGTTGAAGACAAGAATCGAGTTTATTAGTCAGCTCCTTCTGTTTATAGGAGAGGCAATGTTGATACGGACTTCAACCCTCTAGTCTCTCGCGGGCCGGCGTCTCTCGCGGGCCGGCATTACTGCCCCCTCCCAGTCCTTATCAACAATGCTCTCCGTACAAGTGTCTGAGTTATATCATAAATTAACAAAACAAAACTTGACTCTAAACATAAGAAATGAATATAATGTTTTAACATTCAAAAATAAAATGACGTCCACACAAGTAACTGAATTAACATTGTTTATAGAAATTACAGAAATAACAAAAGATGAACTTCTATGATTATTTGTACAAAACAAAAATAACAAAATTAACAAAGGTAAACACACATAACTACACTATATCGTTCGCACCATTGGTGGGATTTTCCTTCTCACCCGTCGCAGTTCCTGAAAATGAACTATTTCTTGTTTCAGGGTGTCAGTTCCTATCCTCCATATCTGTGCTCTGTACCGTGGTAACGTTGCGAGTACTTCGTATGGCCCTACGTATCTCGGGTCCGATTTCCTTCGCTTCTGCCTATTCAGTTTATATACGAAGTCCCCTTCTTGTATCAACCCTACTGTTTCTTCTGCTTTCCTTTGATTATATTGCTTGGTCCATCTTTCTTTTGCTGCTTTGACTCTATTATGTAACCTTTGTGGATCCGCTTCCTTTTTCCGCAATTCAAATGGTGTTGCCTCTGTGGTCGAGTGAATACTACTGTTGTATGCTAGGACCGCTCTGGCCATTGCCACATGACCCTTTATGTTTTTTGCATCAGCCAATAACTGCAAGTGTTCCGTTAGAGTGTTATGTAGTCTCTCTATTGCTCCGTGGGACCTTGGATGACCCGGTGTACACCAATGGGGGTTTATATTGAATTCTTTTAACAGGGTTTTTATTTTAACGTTGTTGAACTCTCGCCCTCTGTCCATATAGATCGTTCTCGGGCAGTCAAACGTGGCCAAATACGACAGCAATGCCTCTTCTGTACTTTCACTTGATTTACTTGTTAGTGGCCATGCTGAGGCTAACTTCGTTAGTCTATCTATTGTTGTTAAATATTTGTTTCCGTCGTATGTAAATATATCAATTTCTAGCTCCTCAAAGGGTCCCTCGGGCGTCTGACTTTGTAATAATGGAGGTACAAGTGGTACTCTTTCATACTTCCTCCTTTTGCATATTTCACAGTCCTTTATCACTTGGGCTATCCTCTTGCCCATTTGGAGCCAGTAATGCGACCTCTGTAGATGTTTAAGGGTCTCTGTGACACCACGATGGTTGGTTTTTCCCCTGTGATAATTTAGGATGACCTCTTTCTGCTGCTCTTCGTCTTCTACCGTTTCTACCTGGTTCTTACAGATTATGAAATGAGCTCCTTGTCTCAGCTCTCTTTCCTGAATTAGTCGGAGTAGTCTATTTTCAAGTTCTTGTGATTCTATAAAGAAATGGTATACCTTTCCTGGCACTGTTAGTTGGTTTATGACTATACTTAATTGTTCGTTGTTCGCTTTCGTTCCTCCTGTAATAATATTTATTTTTAAGTGGCCATATTTGTGCAATTGGGTGTTTATTATTTCTTCTGTGTCGTCTTTTATAATTATTTGATTTCTCTTGTTGTTTATTATATCCTGACTAATCTCAGCTTCCGGTCCATTTCGTTGTTCTTGGTCTTCATCTGCGTCTGGTGTCCGGTTGGCGAAGAACTCTCGCACGTCCCTGGAGGTACTTGGCTCTCTCGTACTACTTCTCGTAATGACGTTGACGTTTCTGGACAAACAGTCGGCTACTTGATTATCAACGCCCTTTACGTGCTGGACCCTGAAGTTGTATGCAGCTATCCTTTCTTTCCACTTTGCTATCCGGGCTGACGTCTCCTTTAAATTCCCGATCCACATTAGGGGCCTATGATCTGTTCTAATAGTGAACTCAGCCGCAAAAAGGTAGGGTCGGAAATGTTCTACAGTCCACACTATGCCTAACATTTCCCTTTCTATTGTGCTATACCTTTTTTCTGCTGGTGATAATTTTCTGCTGGCGTAGGCTATTGGTCGCTCTCCCTGGATAGTTTCCTGCATCAAGACTCCCCCGATAGCTTCTTGACTGGCATCTGTCATTACAATGAATGGTTTGTTTAGGTCAGGAAATTGGAGCAACAGCGGGCCCCGCAACGCCTTCTTACACTGCTCCACTGCTTCTCTTAGATCTTCTGTTTGTATAAACTTCTTTCCTTTCTTTAAACTGTCCGTCAAGGGGTTCGTGATTGCTGCAAAGTCCTTTACGTACCTTCTATAGAAACCTATCATACCTAGAAAAGCCCTGATGTCTTTGGGTCCCTTTGGATAGGGTAATCGATCTATTGCTTCAACCTTCTTAGGGTCGGGTCTTACTCCTTCACCTGAGATAAGGTGCCCCATAAATCTAACCTCTTTTTGATATAAGCGGGTTTTATCCATCGCTACCTTTAAGCCAAAGTCCCTTATTCTTTTCAGCACCCTTGTAACATGTTCCTTATGCTCTTCTATTGACTTACTGAACACTATGATGTCATCCATGTAGATTTGCGTAAAGTCTTCTCCCAGTCCTTCAAGCAGTTCATCCATGAGGCGTTGGAACGTGGAAGGCGCATTCTTTAGGCCAAAGGGCATCCTCAAAAATTCGAAGTGGCCTCTATCGAACGTAAAGGCCGTCTTCTCGACATCTCTCGGGTGCATCCTAATCTGGTGATACCCGGCCTTGAGGTCGAAGGTACTGAATACAGTTGCTCCTGCCATATGGTCGAGTATGTCTTCTATCCTTGGCAGAGGGTATCTTTCAAGCTTAGTGTACTTATTTAACTCTCTAAAATCTACTACCAACCGGTATTTAGGGGGTTTACCCTCCTCGACCTTTTTCGGGACCAGCCAAATAGGGCTCGAAAATTGCGACTTAGACCTCTGTATTATGCCCTGGTCCAGCATTTCCTTTATTTGCTCCTGCATTATCTTTTTCAATTGGTGTGGGTACCTTCTAGGTTTCACGTAAACAACTGTACCTTCAGGGAGTTCTATTTGGTGTTTGACCCTACCTGTAGCTGATAACCTCTGTCCTTCACTATAGAATACTTTTTCAAATTCTTTCATTAATTCACTCACCTGATGTTCTCCTGGTATCACTTTTCCACAGTTTACCGTTATTCTCTTCCCTGGTTTAACTCTTCCTTCCACGAAGTATTTCCTTTTTCCTAGTTTAATGTCCCACTTCCCTCTTTTACACTCAGGTTTTGCATTGATTCTCTCCAAAAAGTCGCACCCTAGAATAACTCCATATTTCTGGGTCTCTAAGTGGGTCACATGCACTTTCATCTCCAAGGTCTCTCCTATTAATTCTCCCATTTCTACCTGTAATTCGCCTACCAGGCTCTTCCTTCCTGCCATGGTGACCAAGGTGCAGTTGCACGGTGTCAGCCCTGAATAATTGTCCATCCTTTTTGCCACTTCATTGTCCATAATTGTGCTATCTGACCCTGTATCTACCAAACACTTAGTCTTCCATTTGGGAAAAAAAAAATATAGGGAGCTTACCTCTTATGCTATTCCTCTGTTGCTCGCCTATATACCTCTCGCCTAACCTTCAATCCTTCTTCCTCTTCTCTCGACTAGCGATCCTCCCACCACGAGTCTCTTCCAGTGAAGGCCACTTCCCTCGCTCGTACCAGCGCTCGTGTCGTTCTATCGATGTCTCTTGCTCCGACCCTGTTGACTCTGATGAGCTCCCGTCCTCTGAAGAGCCTTCCCCTTTTTGTCTTCTCCTGCCCCACATCTTCTCCCGCCGGGTTGTGTTAACTTCCATGGGCTCATCTCTTGGTGTTGGTCTATACTGTTTCGTTCGTGGTCTCTCCTTGCGATATAAATACGGACACTCTCGCGCGAAGTGACCGAGTTCACCACACTCCCAACATCCTCTTCTTACTGGCTTCTCTCTTCGCTTGTAGCCTCCCACTGCCTCATAGCTGTTCCTCCTGGCTTGAGATCTTCTCTCTTCAAAACGTCCCCGTGGCTTCCTCTCCTGTGAATACCTCCCTTGTCCTCGATCCTCATAGGCTCTTGCTCTGAATTGCCTATCCTGAGGTACTCTCCTCCTGGTCACAACTGCCCATCCTCCTTCTGACTTCCCTCTGTATATAACACCGTTATCTTCTCGGTCCATTTCTTCCTCCCGGATGGCATTAATTGTCTCCTCGAGACTAGTGGGCTTCATGATACGGAGGGCCATTCTCACTCGTTCTGGAGCTGCCTTGAGGAGAATTTCACTGGCTATCTCTTCATATATCGTCGTTCTCCATTTCGCTTCTTGACTGTCTGTGCACTTTTCATTTATCTTCATAGTTAATTTCCTTGTCGCATCCCCCAATCTGCGCCCGAACTCAGCGCAGGTCTCACCATTCTCCTTCCGCATTTCAAAAATTTTTAGCGCACTTCTAGCTACAGGCTTTACGGCTCCAGCATATCTATCCTTAAGGGCTGCTCGCACCGCACTCCACTCCGCACAAAACGTAAGTCCTAACTCCAGCATCACCGTAAGGCTGACCCTGGCAAGGAAGTAGGTCTTGATGTTCTTGTCTGTAGCTGGGTCTAGTTGAGTTGTGACTAACTGCTCGTTGATGGAGTCCATTCTCTCTATGAACAAGTCCAACTCTCGAGCATCACCCTCGAACCTCTTTATCGAATCTAATAGGTTCATCAGGTACCCTGCTTTTGCTACTCTCGCTTGTTCTATTTTCACTGCGAGCCTAACATCGGCTCCTGTTGTCTGTTTACTCGTCATGTTGGTTTCTACACTGGACACAACACTACACTATTAAACAGTTGGCGAATGATCCCGGGTTTCGGCACCAGTTACGCGTGTCCGAGTAATGAATAGGTTTTTAAAAAAAAGGAATTTAAATAAACTAGCTCGCACGTGGTTGAAGACAAGAATCGAGTTTATTAGTCAGCTCCTTCTGTTTATAGGAGAGGCAATGTTGATACGGACTTCAACCCTCTAGTCTCTCGCGGGCCGGCATTACTTATATATATATATACTGCGATATATTATATATATATATATATATATATGATTTGTTGCGATGTTGACCAATGGGAGTAGAGTTACAGGTCCATGCGTAAGGTCCCAGTTGCCCGCTGCTCAGCAAAAAGCCTTTGCGTTCTGCCAATAGGTATAGAGGTTGGGGACCTTACGCATGGACCTGTAACTCTACTCCCATTGGTCACATAGAAAACTATATATATATATATATATATATGTTTTGTTGAACGACCTTTGTACTGTTGCATGAATCAATTTCATAGTCGATCTTTCAAGTTTTCTCACCTTTGATTTAAATCTTTCTGGTATTAAATACACCAGTTCTCCAAAAGATTCACAATGCATCTGTTAGCAGGAGCCCCAAAAGAACATACCATAAATGAACATAAAATCAAATTGACTCGAGAAATGCTAGTGAAAAACACAGAAGTTTTATACCATGAAAATGATCATAATAGACTACAAATATCTGAAGCACTTAAGATAATAGAACTAAAACCAAATATGAACAACCAAACCACAGGTTTCAACAGGACGTTAAAACTATATTCTAAAACGACGCAAGAACACGAATCAAGATTGAAAGCCCAACAGATGGAACCTAGAGGCATTTTATGAAGTTAATAGGTACACCTGATTATGACAGGTGGCAAAAACTGCTTTAAGCAAATGTTTATTTTGGTGATAGAATTATTTCTTGATGTTTTTGAAAATTATTGAATTAATTTAGGAAATGTATAGTATAGTGTATATAGTTGTGATTAGTAGGAATAAGTTTTTGTAAATATGTTTAACTCTGAAGATGGTCTAGGAGACCGAAACATGTCAGTATTGAAAAATAAATCTTTTGGAGAACTGGTGTATTTAATACCAGAAAGATTTAAATCAAAGGTGAGAAAACTTGAAAGATCGACTATGAAATTGATTCATGCAACAGTACAAAGGTCGTTCAACAAAACACATATATATATATATATATATATAGTTTTCTATGTGACCAATGGGAGTAGAGTTACAGGTCCATGCGTAAGGTCCCCAACCTCTATACCTATTGGCAGAACGCAAAGGCTTTTTGCTGAGCGGGGCAACTGGGACCTTACGCATGGACCTGTAACTCTACTCCATCTGGTCACCGCACAGATATGATAAATTCACCTCATAGTGATATACTCATTTTCGACACTAATATATATAAATACTTGTAACCGACCGCGAGAGCCGGCCGCGAGAACTGAGTGAATCCGATCACATTGCTAACAACTGATTAAATGATTCTTGTCTTCTCAGCGCTAGATAATGCGCTTCTAGAAGAACCTATTCATTTCGAATGGTGACAAATCGATCATTGCCAATTATAGTTATGATATAGAAATTAAAAAACATACAGTAAACAACAACACACCTGTCTATACACTTTTTCGATGAAAATACGATCCGAAATGGACAAATATAGTTCAATATAGAAAAAGAAACATAAAGAAATCAAAAGCACACACTTACAGTCTCTAATTTTCGGTTTAAACCCTCTTCAGGAGAGACAAGAGAGGGAAACCAAGAGCACTGGTTCAGAGACGGTCGGAGACCTAGACGGTTCAGACTGTTGGTTGGTGCTTTTGATTTCTCTAGGTTTCTTTTTCTACATTGAACTAGATATATATAAACTTCCTGAACTTTGTGTTCTAAATGTATCTACTGGACTGCTAGACTGTACTCAGAGGTTTACCTGCTATCGCCGTGCAATGGGCCACGGTCTTAGTATAAATTACTGCTTTCATCTTTGAACATTCAGTCCGATCTTTGACTCATACTCTCATATTGTATTAAGAGCTTCAGAGGTGGCAAATATTCACCTCCATGACGCTAGATAGTCTCCCAGACTCAATTATCACAAATAGACTCCTTTTAACTATTTTTTTTTCTTTTATTACTATGTATGATTCAATTATGAATATTCACTTTAGTTTAAGTAAACTATGATGATCATGAGAAAATTCCATCTCGAGATTTTGACGTATTTGTATGTTTTGAGGTCCCCATAGTCCTTTTTTTGGCGTTTTTTTTTTATGATGTCTGCGTGTGTGTGAGTGTTAGTGGATGTGTTTCCAAAAGATTTTTAACCTGCTACTTTTGGTAGGTCTAATTCATATTTCACACAAAAATCTGCCTTATAATACAGAAGTGCCCCCTTATTTGGGGACAATATTGCTTGATGAAACAGTCACTATTTTAACTCATTAGTTTTGCAATCCGTAATTGTGTGGTATTTACTCATTCTGAGGTAAAGTTTCCACACAAATGAAGTTTTTTCCCGTTGTTTCCACAAGACCAACCCTCCAGCACCATATTGTTTTGTGTTACTGATGATGAACACAAGGTGTTCGAAACGCGTTGTTGTTTCATAAAAAAATTTCATTTGTGTGAAGACTTTTGTATAACCACTTTACCTCAGAATGAGAAACTTTTTTTATTCAAAATGTGTTTTTCGACAACAGTTTTTTTCTCTTGAACTGCTAATTACAGACTCTTGAATTGTTTGCATCATTATAGAAGTAACAGAAGTAATAACGCAAAATCCACTGCTTTTTAAAACCACTTGAAATTTTTTTTTCAATAAAAAATGTAAAATTTTTGATCTACAATAGAATCTGAAAGCTTGTGAGCAAGATACAAGTCATACTGTTTGTATCAGAATTTCATTCTGAGGTAAAGTCGTTATACAAAAGTCTACACACAAATCAAGTATTTTCGTGTTGTTTCCACAAGACCAAACCTCTAGTACCACATCCTTTGGTGTCTTCCTGATGATGAACAAAAGTGTTCGAAACGCCTTGTTGTTCATCAGAATGAAATTAAACCTAAAAATAACGTATTATATAAGGATGAACTTACATGAACGGAAATAAGAATTATGGTACCTTTTATCTTTTCAAAAAATGTTTTCTTCATACTGAACGACTAATTATATAACTATGAAATCATATTAAAAAGTTAAAAGTTAAATCATGTTAAAAACATGGAATTTACCATGTTTCAATCACCACAAAGAACAATAAAGCTAGGAAAACTGAAAAACGTTTTCCTGTATTAATTGGTATTGACCCATTGCCTTACTTGTCAGATTTGTTTATATTTAATGTACGTTGTTTACACTGACTTAGAAATTTTTTAAATGAATTGACCGAAATAAAATTGTTATTTAAAGACTTAATGAAAAAAAATTGTAAATGTTTGAATGAGTTAATGTGATATATTTGGAGAATAAAACTCGTAAATATAAAAAAAATCAACTCCATTCTAACATATCTTTTCTGACACTTTCCTTGATGTGATGAATTTGTCTGACAAATGCTCTCACACAACTATACCATATATTGCACCATTGAACAAAACAGATCTTGCTGTGTTTAAGAACCACATGGTCTTTGGGTGAAACGACTAACGATTCTTTCAGAGCACTGTAGTGTACTTTTAATTAGCAGTTCCAGGTCACGGATCTGCTACTGCTGAATTACAATACTGTTGTGTTTGTGGGTTTAGTAAGTAAATGGCTGTACTCTTTTATTTGGTAAGCCGGCGTACATTATTTCGTGGACGTTTAGTCTCCGTGAATCGTAGAAGAGTTTTCGGTCAAAGGTTTGCCTTTCTATTTTAACAGCCTCTGTGATGGTTGTGGTTGGGGAGTTCTTTGGGATAGGCTCCGAACAAGGGGGTTTGGATGGGGTGGGATTTTCGTGTCCTCATTGCTCACTAGTCTATTTGTGAATTCAACCTGATTGATCAATCATTGATTGATTGATAGAATCATTGATTCTAACCTGAGGTCTCTTTGAATATCCAAATTTCTAATATTGAAGTATGAGAAATCTCCTCTTTCGTTCTTTATTACAAAATCGATGCTAACTTTAAACTACTTCTTCAGTGATTCCATGAACCTAACATTCTTTCTTACATTTTTGTAATGGTCTCTTTGAATATCCAAATTTCTAATATTGAAGTATGAGAAATCTCCTCTTTCGTTCTTTATTACAAAATCGATGCTAACTTTAAACTACTTCTTCAGTGATTCCATGAACCTAACATTCTTTCTTACATTTTTGTAATGGTCTCTTTGAATATCCAAATTTCTAATATTGAAGTATGGGAAATATTCTCTTTCGTTCTTTATTACAAAATCGATGCTAACTTTAAACTACTTCTTCAGTTATTCGATGAACCTAACATTCTTTCTTATATTTTTGTCATATTTAAAAAATAGAAACATTATGAAGACTTAAGGAAAAACTTTTCTTTTCATCCTTAGATTTTAGATTTTAATCCTTAGATATAGAAGGAGCTCATGAATGACGGCCTCAAATTTATGAATCGTACTAATGTACAGACGGATAAATCCACAAACTATGAACTATATGACAGTATTATTGTAAAAGAATAATTAGTGTTACGGTTAGACCTACCATCACTGAATCGAGAATACTAAAGCATATTCTCACAGGGAGGTTGTCCTATTGCTTCCCTCCATTCTTATGTAGCATGACTGTTGGCAGTCGCTCTTTTGCGAACTATTTTGTTTATTCATAATAGTCTATTCTGTTTGAAAATAATTTATGTTCCAAAATTAGCTTTTTCACAGTCTATACACTATATTGCATATATACAAAGTTTATCATATATGCTGCATCCATTAAATTAGACTTACAATATTAAAATGTATACAATGATTCATAAATATTATACAAATTCATTTAGAATCATCTCTTACAGATTTAAAAATAAAGTTTTTACTTCTCTTTTACTATAAAAGGCAAGAGTTTCTTCACGTAATCTTATTATAAATATATTATCAATTGCTTGTGACAAACCTGGCCTACATGGAAATTCTAACGTAGTGCAATCACTTATTATGTGGTATTTACTCATTTTATGGTAAAAAGATAATGAAATGGTCTCCACATAAAAATTTAATGGTATAAACAACTTGTTTCGAACACGTAGTGTTCTTCCTCAGGTATTAACTAAGGGTGAGTGCCTGTGGTACAACTGGAAGGTACAACATAGGAAGAACACCACGTGTTCGTAACGCGTTGTTTATACCATTAAATTTTTATGTGGAGAACCATTTCATTACCTTTTTACCCTACATGGAATTGAAAAACCCTTGAAGTAATTAGTAGATCTTTTGGTAGGAGTTCGTTGTTGCCTTTATAATCTAAACCGCTATCATTCAATTACATTTCTAGAGTACTGATTTTACTATAGTAACATTCTTACACCTTTTCCAGCATTTTTCTCCCTCATAGACTGCTGATTTGAGGCACCTTTTCGACTAAGGTTAGAGCATAATTCAGTTTTCTGTTCATGGGCTCTATTTGCGTACCCGTTAACCATAACGTACGCCTTTCGACCATAACATGGACTTTATTTTCATACCAAGGAATGAGTGTACATATCCCATTTTTTGTTGCTACAGAAGTAAACTTAAAGATCCTAATATAAATTAATAATATTTCAATCTCACTCAGCAGTGAGTATAATGCAGAAATAATAAACATTAAAAACTGGTTCACCAGTTTAAAACATTATAAACGAAATTTGAATAAAATAAAAAAAAAAAGGAGAAATTAGTACTTACCGCCAAATTTGCACATGGGGTAGAGTTCAGGAAAGTGAAGTTTTTCTACACCCAAAATAAAGAGGGCGAACATAAGAGAGAAGAAAAAGCAGATGAGAGACTTGGCGTGAGGAGTGCGATGGAGGTCGGGCAGAAGAAGGTATACAATAGTGGTGACAAAGAGAAAGGGAACTGATGTGAAAAGGAAGTACGGCACGACTTTGGTGAAGACGGGTTCGGGTTCTTTGTTTATGAAACACATGAGTGGTATCAATGTGTTGTTATAGAACTCAAGGCAAAAAGAATCAATGACACGCATTACATTTCCATCAGCCACTATAATGCTGCCATTCTTCAGGAGTTTCCATGATGAAGTAACAGCACTTTTCCTACATTTGACAAGACCCGGTACTAAGTCAGCAACGGATAGGAAATTAGTTTGAATCGTGCCATCATATATAGGGACTGAATCAACTGTATATTCGTAATATTGTGGCCCTGGGTTGGGTATACACTTGAAAAACGCACTGTAGCTGGAGTTGCTGGGGCAACACTTGGCTACCTCAAGGACCATGGGCTCCATTGCTGCATACGCGGCAGGACTCCCGGTACTGACAGATTGCTTCTGTACAGGCCACGCCCTCCGCCCCCACCCTCCAAGTCTTCTATGCTCATCCTTCTTATAGTGGTCGTTCACCATAACCACAGGATCTTCAAAGAGGGTATATATTAAAAGATATATATCAACGGCACTGGAGGGGGAAACAAAAACGGTTTTGAATGGATCTAGGAAAATAAAAGAAAATTATATTACTGCCAATAAGGAGAAATACTTCTATCATGCACACCTACACGTTCGGATAATCCACGACCCACAAGCTTTGTACTCAGAAGCATAGATAAGCTCATAAAAGGTGGGATTCCGAGTGTCATAGAACACACCAAAACCACTTTCGAAACACAAAATTACATATAGATGAATGTATGTTCAACTGTTTCGGTCATACTTAATAGAAATATACCTTGTATGAGGTTACATACATATGTAACATGGAAGGCTATACAAAGTATTTAGTTAAAATAAATTATTTCATAAAAAACAGATAAAAGTTATAAAAAAGAAAGTAAAGAGAATGTTATTTTATCACTACAATAGTTTTATATTTTGTTTTGTTTTTTTTTTTCTCTCTGTTTCGTGATATTCATTATGCTATTTATTATGTATAATGAATTTCATGAAATGGAATGTGAAGAGTTTAAACAATATATTCAGTGTTATTTTTTTAAAAAAAAAATATACATTCCAAGAAAACAAATCAGTGAACTATTAAAAATTATAGATTTAAAAAAAAATAAGTTTATTGGAAACAGATTCTTTATGTCATGCTTTTATTACTCAGAGATATGGAGGGAACCTCTCACTGTTTTAAACAGAAAACATGTGTTTGTAAATCACCCAGATATACGCATATCAATAGTTATGTAAAAATCATAAGGAATGAACTTGTAGAAAAAAACTAACATCAAAATATTCAGAATAAAATATTTTTAGTACAAAGAACTTTATGAGAAAAACTGAAAACACCTAGTCAATAATAAGCTTTTATTTCCCACTTTTTGTTAGACAATTTTTTCTGAGTGAAATCATTTAAGTATTCAAAACGATGAAAAAAAAACCACTGTAACAATGTTAAATTGGAGTTTGCCCCTTTTTTTGATATATACCTACTGTGATGCAGAAGATAATGTTCCATTCAACTGCACTTCTTTCCCTTAACAAAGTTAAGAACTTTATTAATAATGGTTAATTTAATTAATTAGTAGTAGTTATTATAAATATTATAAACAGTAGATTTGTTTATAGTAAGAAATTTTAATTCCAAAATACAACCACTTTTATGTCAATGTAACAATGTTTTGACTTTTATCGAATTCTCCTAATTCTTCCTTTAAGTAGTAGAAGAACTAGGCACATTTGTGCTTTTTAAGGGGTTTAAGTGTGACTTGTTCATCATTACGCCCCCATAAACTATGATAGAACCACATCATCAGGGGTAATGTTCACCCATCCAAGCCCTTAGCTTTAGCGGTCGCGTGGACAAAGGTGTATTCAAACACACTGGTCGTTAGCACACACTAAATCAGGAATTCAATCTTATTTTTTATTAAAACAAAGTTATTACAAGATATGATTACTTTTAATTATTCACGTCGTTGAATGCTTTGCATGTATACAAGCATACATGTATACCGTAACTAAAGATATGCAGCATAAACTTAAACTATTAGGCTCTGAAATGACAAACATTTCTTTCAAACTATTTCACCTCTTTCATGCCTAAAGAACTGTAAAAATGCATGGTATCAACAAAAATATGTACTTGTATTGATATACAATCTCAATACCTCCCGAATATATATAAATAGGTATAAGAGTGAAAGCGCAGGAAAGGACTAATGTCCAGAAAGGGATGTTTGGGGAAACAAAGGAGTACAGTAAGAAAAAGTAAAAAACTATCCGCTAGCTGTCAACCCTCTTTGAAGAGGCTATTGCCCTCGTAACGAAAGTATCCAGTTTGAAGAGACCGTTACTAATGTTTATAATATTTGATCTTCATTGTAGGGTAAAAATCTAATGAAATGGTCTCCACATATAAAACTTTTAATGATATAAACAACACGTTTCGAATACGTAGTGTTCTTCTTCAGGCATTAACTAAAAAATACAATGACACCAGAGAGTTATCTATAGTACAAAGTAAATAAGTACAAAAATTAATACAAAATAAAATAAGGCAGAAAGTACGAACCTAAGGGTGAGTGTCTCTGAATAAGACTGACTGGAAATGGAATGGACATGGGTGGGGGTATAGGGTACATCTGTTTCTTATTAGAGCAGGTACATATTTCTCTTAAAGTTAGGCTGAGCCTTTACATTTTCTTTTAGACTAAGTGTAGGAAACATATTGAAAAAATATGTTTCTAATCTAATAACAGATTGCACTACATTAGAATATTTGATCTATTAAATTTAATTAGAGACGATTCAATAATATTTCTTAACAACATTGATTTTTCATGGGTAATAAATTTAGCTCCTGTCCAATCAATATGATGATTTTCATTTTCTGTCATATAAATAGGTATGTTGTCTAATCGGGATTCGGTCAAATTTTCTAGGTTCAAAAATCAAACTTTCATTGCCGACGTTTCGGTTTTATTTTAAAATCTTTTTCAAAGGCAGAAGTAAGAATTTTTTTACTAAGAAGATGAAATTTACATTATTTTAAGGAACAAGAATCTTAACCCGGACAAAATTTTCGACTAGACTCTCAATACAGTCTCAATGATGATTGATAAGCAAATTAATACTTTAACACAAAATCTCTAAGTTAGTTTATATTCTTATCAATACTTGATATAGAATCTCAATACCAAATATACAAGTATGTTCCAGTACAGTTTTTGTAACATTAACTGATTTTCCTATCATATTTTTATCTGTACTTTCAGTTAAACAACCTCTCCCCCCCCCCCCAACAGGGAGCCACAACAAGTCTCTCATTGCCATCTAAACTCAACTTCGTCTCTTCGTTTTCTCAACTGGTATGGAATTCTTTATTTTAATTAATTTTATTTAAAATAATCACTAGTTATGATAACGTAACCTGAAAAAGAACACTACTTGTTCCAAACTGGTTGTTTTTATATATTTTTAAATATTATCACAGAAAATGAACAATTTTATAAGAAGTCCATGTAAAAGTAATAGCATACAGATCTATGAGAAACAAGTTCCTTAAAATCACCAAGTGGTATTTTCGTTGTGGTCTCAACAATAGCGGCAACCCTAAATAGAAATATCTCCTAAATGATGGAATATACACTAGTTGTGATGGTTTCCTATTCCAAGAATATTTGAAAGTGTTCTTTTGTAGATGTTTACAAGACCGTTTACTTATTTGCGCTATCCTTTTTTATACAGTGTGTATTGTTTTAATAAAATTAGTTTTTCAGGAAAGTGTAATTTCCAGAGAATACGTTAAACAGCGTTGTGTGTCGTCAGTCACGCAGTGATATTGATAGCCCTGTGACACACACGCACTATACTACTCTTACTTATCTTCAACATTATATGCTATTTTAATATTAAGCTAGTAAGTAAAATATGACCATCATCTACGTACGAGAACATATCGAGATGTTCTTTATATATAACTTGAAGCAGTAGTGTAATATTATGTAAAGAATTTATTTATATTTATTTCTTTGTTAACAATAAAAAACTAAATGAAAGTATGGTTTTACATACTTATAATTTAATAAATTACTATCTAGTTTCATGGGATCTATTTGTCGATTGATGTTAACTGGCATTGACTTACTTCATTATTTGAAGTTCTAGAAAAAGAAGGAGGTAAAAGCAAGTTTTTGTCACTGTTTTACATTACGTTTCTTGTGTTTTATTAATTGCCTTTACATATATATTCATGTAGTGTCTTTATATATTAATATGTATATAGTTCAATGTAGAGAAAGAAGCATAGAGAAATTAAAAGTACACCTTTTATAAGTGTACTTATAAAATTATAAGTTTTTATAATTATAAGTACACTTACAGTCTCTAATTTTCGGTTTGAACCGTCTTCAGGAGTGACAAAAAGAGGGAAACCAAGCGCTCTCTGGTTTACCTCCAGATTAGAGACTGTAAGTGTGTGCTTTTAATTTCTCTAGTTTCCTTTTTTGCATTGAACTGTGTTTGTCCGTTTCGGATCGTATTTCCAACGAAAAAGTGTTTTACTATATATATATACTTTGAAAACTTAAAGAGAGGCGAATGAAAAACAGATACTTGGAATAACATTCAATACTTCGACCCTTTTAACGATCGTCATCTGGAAAGGAAGCGGAGCTGTGAGAACACGAAAGCCAACAATTTATATATATAAAGTTCGAGCGCTTAGTTTTCCCTCTCTTATCTCTGAAGAAGGGTTAAATCGAAAATTGGAGACCCCAAATCTGTGTTTTTAATTTTTCTATGATTCTTTATCTACATTGTAATTTATTTACACGTTTCGGATCGTATTTTTATCGAAAAAGTATGCATATATGTGTATATACTTTTAATTATCAAACCACAATATGAAATGGGAAAAAAACCTAATATCTATCAACCACAACAAGCGGTCTTTGTTAGAGTCAAAAACCCCACTGAACTTTGACTCTGACGAAGACCGCTTATTGTGATTGAAAGATCTTTGTCCTTTTTTTCCCCCATTTCATATTGTGGTTTGATCATTGATTGTTATTTCACGTGTTAATGTCAAATCTGTTTGTATATACTCTTATAAACTGGTAGCAATAATCCAGCCAGCCTGAAATTACATTAAAGATGCACTTTATTTATGTTTTAAAGATAAATGTTCGTCTCTGAATTCTTAAATTAGTAGAATGTAGGTCAAACAAGTTTCTAGAACCTTTCAATCTAAAATAAAATTTGTATGAAGCACACCCTTGAAGTGAGAGTGGGTACATCAGTGTTGTGCGGGATTAATCGATCTGGCTAACTCGTGGGTGCGATATGCCGTATTGGTTTATCACACTAGACACACCTGCTCTTATCATTAACTTTGTCTATGTAACTTTTTTTTTCAATTGATTTCATACTGTGTATTACAATTTGTTTACCTGAAAATGACCAAGGTGGCTGAAAGATTGTTTCGTTAGTTTTTATTAAAGTTTTTTTTTTCGTTAGTTTGTTTATAAACTTTGATTTCAAGTATTGTTAATGTTTGAAAGAGTTGAACTTCATTCATTATGTCCTTTGGTACATTAATTTTTGAGGTAACAGTAACCTTTAGAAATATAGCGAGGCAAAAAAGAGCATCTCTCTAAGAAAGCCACCAATTCAAAAACAAAATAAAAGCTTTTTTTTAAAAAAATAAATGTGGTCGAGATAAGAAAGCATTGATTGGTATCCGAAGAAAGAACGAATAATATTGATTAACTTTATATTTCAAAGAAGAGTAACTTTATATTATTGAAAAGATTGAAGCAGTTTATATGATAAGTTCGGTATCAATATACGAAGTATATTGGGTTCTTTTATATCAGTTGGGTTTTTGACTCTGACGAAGACCGCTTGTTACGGTTGAAAGATCTTAGTATTGTTTTCCCATTTCATATTGTGGTTTGATCATTGATTGTTATTTCACGTGTTTATGTGAAATCTTTTTATACGAAGTATGTATAGCATGAGTGACGTCGAAGCAATTCTAACAGACATGGAAATGTTCACCATTTCTATCTTAGTGAAAATGAAATATGCCACGAACAGACTGATGAATTAATTGTACGTTAGGGGTTAATGTCACTGATAACAAATGACTTACAGTCCTTATCAGGTCAATGACCTTGTCACGCGATGACTTGCATCAGTTGTTTCATTAACCACAAAACTAAGTAAACGATCAAAAAAATCTATATATTTGCACCAAATATTTTCTTTATTACATATATCAAAGGTCTTTACAGTACATATATTTTTTTTTTAATTATTGAAAATTTAAACTCCTTTCTAAGCGTTTCGAAGCTAGTTATTTATTTTACATATATATGAAAGACGGGTTATTATTTTCGTAAAGTTTATCCAAATATCAATCTGTAATGTTTCTTGTCTAAAAAGTCTGATTTATTTTTAGATATATTAAAAGTGAAACAAATACCTTCCTTTGATAAAGTTTAGTATGAGTCCACGTCTTTTACCCTTGATTAAAGTATAATATTTAGGAGGTGCAAGGGGAGAGTGAAATATTTTTAGGAGTGCAAGAGTAAAAAGAGGTTGGGAACCACTGCGGTAAATGATCTATGTAGGAAAAGAAGGCTTTTAATTTTATTCTTTTTTATATATATAATGGTAACACTGTGTGGAAGCAAGCTTAAATTTCATTCAGACAAAAGATATGAACAATAAACGACGTCATCTATGTAATATTGTTACATACATTGTGCTTTTGTTGTTATTATATGTATACTGAGAAAGCGTAACGGATGAACAAAACACAATCAGAAGTATTATACAGGGACTTATATTTCATCGTGTATACATAAGCTTAAAGTACGTAACAGAACAAGAACCGAAATTCGTCTCGATATACGAAGATTTGCTCGAGATACGATGTATGATGTATAGAGATCGAATGAAACAAGTGGAAGTGAAGCAAAGAAAAAAAACTGGAGTGACCTACACTCAACTTTTTTACATCACCACCCATCCTAAAAATTGAATCTTTTTTTATTTTCATAGAATTAGTGTACATGTATGATAAGTAACGTATATGATAACTTTGCTTATCTTGATAAATTATTGCATTTTCTTAAGTGTATATAATATCAAACTTTTTGGGTTATAATGTCCCATTTAAACATAATATAAATGTGTACAGTACTTCATTCCTGGCGAACGTACAATAATTAAATATATATTATTTGATTTTTTATCTTAAGTATCAACGAAATATGAAAAGAAGTCCGGAAATGTAAATCACTGGTTTTATAATTTTGGTTTTTGTGTTTTAAATGGCATTAAAGAAATAATTCCCTTACAAAATTTATAAATATTTGGTTCTTTTTGATTTTGGTTTTAAAATAAAATATTATCTTTAGTGTTTCAGCTCAAAGGATTGCATTTCTCGAGATCAAGCTAGCATTGGACATGTGAATCATATTCGTGTGGGAGAGAAGTCAATGAAAGAACAGAAATATGCTAGGTGTGTTGAATTTGGTAATTTTCTTCATTTTCATAGCTATCCTGTTAGAATAGTCAAAACGACAAGACGAATATACTAAGCTAGATAAAACTTTTCATTTTCATAATATTCTTGTGAAAATAGTCGAAACGTGAATTTGAATGTAGTAAATCTTCAAAACTTTATATTTTTTTTATTTTCATAGAAGTCGCTTGAGAATACTAATATGGTGAGTTTGCTTGATGTATAAAATTTTTGTATTTCCGTAGTATTCGTGTGAAAGTAGTCAAACCGGAATCAGTAATATGATAAATTTGCAGAATTTGATAAATTTTTCAATTTCCATAGTATTCCTGTGAGAACAGTCAGAGGGTGAACAAGTAATATTCTATGTTTGCAGAATTTGTTAAAACTTTTTTAAGGTATACATTTTTATAGGTTTGAAGAATTTGTTAATTTTTTTTATATTCATAATATTCGTGTTAGAGTAGTGGAAAGCTGAAGAGTAGTACTGGAAATTTGCGAAATTTGAATCTTTTTTTATTTTCATAGAATTAGTGTACATATAAATAGGGGTCATATAGGAGTCAGGCTAGCTCAGTGGTTACGTGCTCGCCTCTGAACTGATAGGACCGGGGTTCGATCCCCACCTGGCCCTCGATTTATTCACGCGGGAGGTAATAAATCTGAGCACGTCGTCCCTCGGAGAAGGACGTTAAACTGTCGGTCCCGAGCCTTTACGATGTCAGGTACTCGTTAAAGATCCCTACTCTAAATACATTTGAGTTGGGCAAAATTTAGGACTCCCACTGTAGAATCAATCTTCATTGTGTGGTATCACAAAGGGCCAATGCTTGGCCTATGGTGTCCCTTGTGGGACTGCCACTGCAACCTAACCTAGTGCACATGTATGATAAGTAACGTATATGCTGAGTTTGCTTATCTTGATAAATTATTGCATTTTCTTAATATTGGTTTGAACTTACTATTGTTTGTCAAAGCGTGAACAGTTATATGCTAGGTTTGCTGAATTTGTTAATTTTTTTTCTTTTTCACAGTAATCCTGTTAGAATAGTCAGAACGACAAAACGAATAAGATAAGTTTGCTAAATATGATAAAATGTTTCATTTTCATGGTATACCAGTGAGAATAGTCGAAAAGTGAAGAGTAATGCAGTAAATTTTTAAAATGCTCTTATTTTCTTATATTTTCAAACAATTTGTTTGAGAATAGTCAAATGGAGTTGACTAAAATGGTTAGTTTGCTTTATTTGATAAATTTATCCCTTTTCATAGTATTCGTATGAGAGAAGTCAAAGCCTGAACATTAATATGGTAGGTGTGCTGAATTTGTAAATTTTTATCATTTTCATAGTGATCGTGTTAGAATAGTCAAAACAACAAGAAGAATACGATATGTTTGCTAAACTTGATAAAATTCTTCATTGTCACAATATCTTAGGGAAAATAGTCGAAATGTAAAGATTAATAGAGTAAATTTTCGAAATTATAAATTTTTTTTTAATTTCATAGAAGTCTCATGAGAGTTGTCAAAATGTGATTACTAATATGGAAAGTTTTGGTTAATTTGATAAATTGTTCCATATTGATAGCATTCGTCTGAAAAGTCAAAACGAATTCAGTAATACAATAGGTTTGAAGAATTTGATAAATTTGTCCTTTTTCATAGTATTCCTGTGAGAATAGTGGAAAGGTGGAAGAGTATACTGGAAATTTTTAAAAATTTAATTTTTTTTTTATTTTCATGGATTTCGTATAAATAGTAATAATGTTGACATATATACGGTGTGTTTGCTTAACTTGTCAAATTATTCCATTCTCGTACTATTGGCGTGGGAGAAGTCACAGCATAAAGAGTAATAAGTTAGATATGCTGAATTTGTTATTTTTTTTCATTTTCATATTAGTCGTATTAGAAGAGTTAAAATGACAAGTAGAATACGATAAGTTTGCTAAATTTGATGAAATTTATCATTTTCATAGGATTCAAGAGAAAATATTCAAAAAGTGTACAAAAATGTAGTAAATTTTTGAAGTTTTATATTTTTTTTTATTTTCACAGAAGTTGCATGAGAATTGTCAAAATGTGATTACTAATATGGAAAGTTTATAAAATGCTTTATTTCGTTACAATATTTCTGTTTTAAATCTGTCGTATTAATCGAATTAAAATGTATTCTTATGGCAAAATTAGTCTAAAAAAACGACCATTTCGGAACGAATTAAATTCGTAAGTCGAGGTACCGCAACCTATGCATTTCTTATCCCAAGTTGGCTGCAGGTGAGGAGAGTTATATAGAAATAAATTGCACCAAAGTAGATGATTAGAGTAGGTATTCACCGAAATATCCCAAAACGAGTACATTTTGAAGATTAAATAAACTCATAATTGTTTACAAATCACTCTCACTGTAGGATATGGTATTCAACATAATCATAATGATATTAAACATATAATCTACCGTCTCACCTCGTACATTACTGCCGTAGCTGTCGGACCGGTTTCGGGTGTCACCCATCTTCAACACGAACTGATCTAATGAATCCTACCTATCTGTTTATATAACCTACCTACTATCCCAATGCTGCCTAGATTTTATTAGTTACTTAATTTACCACCATTTTATTTTTATTTATTTTATTATTATATTAGTTATTATAATCCGTAGGTCCGACAGCTACGGCAGTAATGTACGAGGTGAGACGGTAGATTATATGTTCAATATTAATAATACTAACCTCTGTGGTAATGATGAAATGCATGAATAATCATAATGGAATGCTACTGAACCCCAGAGTTGTTTGGATTCATCACCACCCATACCAACCTTAGATAAAACCTTTTTTTTTCACTTCAGCTACAAAGTATTTGTATTAAGAAGTGATTGTAATTTGGTTTTCGAGTAATTTCTAGGTCCCTGTTGCCATAACCATCAAAGTAAACCTGAAGAAGAACAGTGAGTATTCAAAATGCGTGAATCACAGAATTAAAGCTTGTTGTATGCTTAAAATATTTGTTTATCCTGTAAATATGAATTAAAATCTAACGTTGTAGGGAACTGTTTTAGTTAATAACTCGTAAATAGCATGAAAGGAAAAGCACAGTTAGTATTCTTTGCACTGGCAGTTAATACTTGCTTCCTGAAAATACATCTTCCTGACAGATGAAGGACACAATGAACAATCGTAATGGCATGGATCTTCCTGGCAGAGCTGAAGGACGCCTGCTTCCTGCCATCGTCAGCGGGTCAAGTCAAACATCTTGCAGCCGATAACCTAATCTTCAGCATTGAGAAGCGATTCACTCAAGAAATCTGTCCAACACAAACCGATTACTACTATTTAAGGTAATCATCAGCATTTAAAAGCTGTTCACTGGAGAAACGTGTCCAATACAAACTCATTACTACTATTTAAGGTAATCATCAGCATTTAAAAGCTGTTCACTGGAGAAACGTGTCCAATACAAACTCATTACTACTATTTAAGGTAATCATCAGCATTTAAAAGCTTTTTACTTTACTATAAGTAAAGTATAGTGATCGTGAAAAAATTCGATCTCCAGATTTTGACGGAATTACATGTTTTGAGTTACCAGAAGTCGTTTTATGACGTTTTTACGATGATGTCTGTGTGTGTGTGGGTGGGTGCGTGTGTTAGTATTGCTTGTTACCACGCTACGGTCCAGAATCTTTGATGGATCAAGTTGATATTTTACACAAAAATGGGCCTCATAAAGACGAAGATCCCTATTGTTTGGGAAGAATTATGCATGATGGGAAAGTCACTTTTTTTGCCAAAAACCGTTTTTTTTAAAACATTTATTTCTCCTAAACTGATAACCCTAGGGTTTTGAAATTTTGACATTATCTTTGAAGTTACAAATGCAACAAACGAAAAATATATTCAGAATTTTAAGACAACAGGAAATATTTTTTTTTTTCAATAAAATGTAAAAATTTTGACTTATAATTCAATCTCAAACCTTGTGAGAGCGATACAAGCCATACTGTTTGACGGCAAGAATGAAACTATGCCTACAAATAGAAAATTATATGGCGAATGAGTTGAGATATTTTTTTTTTGAAATTACTTTCGCTAAAGGGGCGTTACAGTACGATTTGTGTTTTCAGAAAATGTTTTTTTGACGCTAAACGGCTCGTTAAAAAAAAATGAAAATTTGACCAAAAATGAAACAAAAAATTAGGAATTCACAAAAAAAATTCATGAAGTTTCAATTACGGGAAAGAGCAATAACGATATAAAAACTGTTTGTTTATTCTAGACTAAGAGATCACCTGCTATACTTGTCGAATTTTTTGTATTTTTTTACATTGTTTACATTGACTTAGAAATTTTTTGAGCGAATCCACTGAGATAAAATTGATGTTTCTAATGGAAAAATGAAAATATATTATTGACTTATAAGAGATGTAAGAGGAATAATATTGTGCAGGTAAATGATAACACTCATTAAAAAAAATATCGTATATATGTTATTTGACAAAGGGGAAGGAAAATGATCTTATTAAATACTAAGAAGCCATAAAATTCCCAGTATAATAATTCTGTTAAAAACCAAAAATGTAAAAGATAATTCAAAATTGAAATCTTTCGTTTAGAGATTAATAACTGTAATTATCGTACCTCTTTAATTAACAAATCACCTTAAAAGAACATTTTCTTCGCTGTTTAAGAAGTTTTTCAGAGAAAAAAAAAAAGAGTATTTTACTGTTTCAAATTTGAAAATTTTACATTAATATTCAATGTAGAAGGATGTCAAGTAAACGATGTAAGAAATCTACTGGCTATTTGAACAATAGCCATGTTCTCTTGTAGGATACTATTTCGTTTCAAGAAATGTTCACTTTGGTTTTTCAAAAATGTTATTACTGCTGTAGTTATACTAATGAAATTATTTGCAAATAATAAATTATTTGTGATGTACAAAAATAAGCTTTTAAATTGATATGTCCTTCAATCACTATCTGTACTACCTCAGGAATGACAGGCTAATAATTATATCCCATTTAGATGTTTACGTTATGCTTAAATGAGACGTTATGTTTTATATACTCAAGAAATTTGACATTAAGTTACTTATAGTAAAGTAGAGTGTAGGCCACTCCAGATTTTTTTCTTTTGAAACGTGACCAATACAAACTGATTACTACTATTTAAGGTAATCATCAGCATTTAAAAGCTTTTTTACTTTTGAAGCGTGTCTAATACAAACTGATTACTACTATTTAAAGTAATTATCAGCATTTAAAAGCGTTTCACTGGAAAAACGAGCCCAATACAAACTTATTACTACTATTTAAGCAGCAAGTTATGTGACTCCCTGGTTAGGGTGACATCCAGCAATCCCGAGCTTTTAAAGACCCCTGTTCCGCTTCTTTGTTAGATTCAAAGATATGCTAATAAAGCATTAAGCTATTAATTAGTTGGTTTCGCTCTCCTTGTTTCTGCTCTACTCGTAAAGACAGAGGTTATCTATATATTCAATTAATCCTATTGAAGATAATTCTTTCCGTAAATGTTTATGTGTAAGATACTTTGGAGCTATTGTATTCAGACTAAAAGTCTTATATTCTGCATTGCAGCATGTTTCTTTAAAGTGGCTTTATCGAAATACTGAATCCATGAGGAACATTGTAAGTTAGTATAGGTCTGATTAGGGCGTTGTACAGCAGTACTATTTAAGGAAGTCATCTTTTTAAAGCTTTTTACTGAGAAATTAAGGTAATCATCATCTTGATAAGGCAGACGTAACCTGATGAACACAAACTGTTCGAAAGGCGTTATTAATTCTTTTTTTTTTTGTGGATGACTTAGTGTTTCTTTTCCTCTCTAATCATGAGTAAATACCATATAATAACTGCTAGCTTAGCTCGTGATTATAATTTCAAATAGCTCGTAAGAGGTTAAGGATATAAAACAGGAAGTAAAAGCGCGTGACCGGCATGTGCAAAGACATTGTTACGGGGAAGGCGGTAAAGCGGGGAGTGGGGAACTCAGCGGTGGACCGCAGTGAGAACTCGGCGGTGACCTTGGCCAGCGCCACTGTCAAGGTCGCCCGACTTCGCCCTCAATGCTCTATCTATCTCCTCATCCATAGCCTCTCTCTCACACTCATCTACAGAGAGTACAGTAATCCCTCGCCAGTTCGCGGTTCAGTATTTCGCGAGGTCCTGAAATGTTCAATTAAAAATTAAAAAAAAATATACAAACATATTCAACTGTAATTGCAGTAAAACAGAAAAAAAAATACAACTCATAATGAAAAAGTACCGTAGTTACGATAGCATTAGAGAAGAAAATATACAGGATTCTTCTTGTACGATCGAGAAAGATATCAAAACAGTGACTTGGGTCAAAATATATTGAATAGCTAATAAAAGCTATTGAAAAATATTCAATAAAGACTACAAATTAATGAAAAATATTAAAATATAAACAATTTTAACAAGAGAATAATAAAAATATCACAAAATAGAAGTTGAAATTAATAAAAAAATAACCAAAGATGTTTCCTTTGATCTGATTGGCAAATTCATATCGCCCAACTTCCAACTGTACAATACATTAAGGGTATAATTCTCTCTCTCTTTCTCTCTTATAGTCGGTAAAGACGTAATTTTTTTTTTATTGATTATTTCTCATTTTTGTCTTTTTGTTTTTCATTTTTTATTTACAAGATAGTGCAGTATTCAGTAAGGTCAGGATTCTCTCTCTGTTAGAAAGGTCGTTGTTTGAGCTTTAGAGGCTTTTATAAAGGCGCGTCCATTATTCACTGATTTTTGCTTTTCGCCGTTGTCTTCAGTCCCCATTATTCGCGAAAAGTGAGGGATTACTGTACTACACTCGACACTACACTGGCGTAGCAACTATTTTTACCGCCCAGAACAGTCGACCTTAAAAATTCTAGAAAGTCATCAACATATTTATTTTCATGAAATTATATAATCAAGGATCTAATTTTAGACTGCTCTTATTAGTCCCAGACTTTCATCTTGGAGTCGTCATGAAAGATTTCATGCGTCATCAAAACAAAAACTCATAAGTCAAATCATAAAAAAAATGGTTAAATTAAATTTTCTAGCTAAGCAAACAAACATCATTAATTTTCAACCCCATTTAAAAAATCAGTTTTGAAAAATATAAAATAATTTTTTTTTAGTTTGCAAATATTACAGTTGAAGAATCCGTGTTATACACATAAAACATAAAAACAATTACGACATTAAAAACTCAGTTTGGTATAAATTTTAGATTTTTTTATTAGGTTTTTTTATAATTTTTTTCTATTTTTACGCCCTGAAAATGTCGCCCCCCCCCCCTTGACCCTCGAGATTCCCTACTTCAAATAACCGTATTTTTTTCAACTTTCCGATTTTTTTTTTCTCCTCCGAATAGCATAACTTATGGTCCGAGTATTGCTAATTCACAATGAGGGTAGAGTGAGACCGATTAGTCTAGGCTACTCCAATTTCATTATCTTAAACAAACTATTCCTTTATTATGTACAAACAATATTATTATTACGCATTTTAATGTATAATAAATATAAACTAACTGTATCCACCTGTATATGATGATTGTCATTTAAAACAAGGTGAGGCAGAGAATAGCCTAGCTATCCTCTCTTCTCATATGCCTAGGCTACTCCAATTTCATTAAACCTTTTCAAATCGGCTATTACAGTATTCAGTCGGTCTAACCCAGTGTTTCCCAAACTTTTTCGAGTGACCGCCCCCTTGGGTCCATAAACCTATAACTCAACACCCTTGAATAATAATCAGATTCCTAGACTAAATAACCAAATGAGTATCAATTTAATAATTAAATTAAAATAATTACTAATCGAATATTTATTTAGAATCCAATAGATGTATTGTTTCATAGCATATTTATGCAAAAGAATTAATACACAATAAAAGAAACTTAGGTGAGAATATACTTTTAACATAAAAATGACTTATCAAAACAAATAATTTTAAGAAACCGTTTCCTAGAAGTTTACATGTCGTGTTTTCACTTAAATTTAGAAATTATATTCTATGAAAATTTTCAATTTTTAGAAATAGAATCCCCGCTCCTTCTTGCTTTACCGCCCCCCGATATCAAAGCACCGCCTCCAGGGGTGCGGTACCCTCCACTTTGGGAAACACTGGTCTAACCCTACTAAACTAGGTTGATGATAGGTTATATATCCTATGGTATGTCTTGGCCTACCATCAACAGTTAGGCCAGGCTTTTTTTTGTCCATTATAAAGTTTATTATGCATTAATAAAGGTGTTTAATTAAATTAAATGTGTATTGTGCTAAAGTAAATGGAATTGAGATAGCCTGGCCCTTCTAGAATGTTTTTGTGAGGTTATGTATATGGTATTTGTTAGTATATTGTCAACCGCTTAGCCTACCCTACCCACCATTAAGCTACCACTTACCAGTGTTACCAATTTCCGGACTTTTCTGTTTCCGGATGTGTCTCGGTCTCTATTAATACGGAAATGCGAGGGTCGAATATATACAAATATCTTCATTAATCTATATCTATAGAATGTAACTGTAATCTGTATGTATGTTTTGACGATATCTTTTATAGATATCGTAGTAACTTTTTACAGTTAGCTTTCTATCAGTCTGAAGAATAGAAAAGCGTTGTGTTCATTACAATCAGAAAAAATTATCCATCCCTCTTAATATGTTGTTTTCAAGATATAATCTCAATTTTCTAATTGAGTTTTTCAATTAAATCTCATTTCTCATTTAGGTCAATTAATTTAAAATAGAAAAGTCGGCAATAAAACCTAAAAAGGACTAATTCCTGTCATGACTGACCTACCGCTTCCTAACTACGAGTGGAACACAAACAGAATCGAAACAAGCAAAAGTCAATCGTGCTGCATCTTCGACACTTTCATTTCTTATTTTCACTTGTCCTTCAGATATATATATATATATATATATATATATATATATATCTCCAATGATCAAACCACAATAAGAAATGGGAAAACAATACTAAGATCTAAGATCAGTTGGGTTTTTGACTCTGACGAAGACCGCTTGTTACGGTTGAAAGATCTTAGTCTTGTTTTTCCCATTTCTTATTGTGGTTTGATCATTGATTGTTGTTTCACGTGTTTATGTGAAATCTTTTTATATATATCCAATTTCAACAAACATCAGGGAAAGACTAACTCTTAAAGTTTAAAATTTGCGGTTTGACCGTCATCAGAAGAATTAATAAAAAAGGGAATAAATATTAATTTATTTTAATTTTCTAAATTTTTTACCTCATATTTTTTCTTTAGTTATATTTTTTGATATAATAATTTTTAATTGAAAAAAATATCTACTCGTATATAATTCGTATTCAACGTAATAAAGTCATTAAACGCTTCCAAGTCAAGTTTCGATTGTCCTCAGAGAAACTCTGACACTTTCTACCTGGTGACGAGGCAATCGAAATATGGTAGTGATTTTTTGTGATTTCTGCTAGAAATAAGGAGAACATTATCATTGATATTGATTCACGACCATTGATTTTTAAAGTTCAAAGATGGGTTTCTTGAGAATTTTTGGTCTAAAGAAATTACGTCCCTGTTTATACACCGACGTTTCGCCAAAAATTGTTTGGCAATTTCAAGGCTAAAAAGAATGACATAAGTCGTGAAAACAAATACATCCACGGAATATCAACCAACACAAAAAAAAAACCATAAAACACCAAATAAAGTAAAAAGAAAACCATAAAAGAATCACAAAATAGCCAGAGTTATTCTTTGTTTAAAAAGATCATGTGTTGTTTAAATATAATTACTTATTTTTAATTATTAAGACCAAACACAATTATAAGAAAAGTAATATTACAAAATAATTCTGCGAGGATACCACTAACAGAGAATTCAAGGAAACAAACAGACAACAGCAAACACAGTAAGCAAGAAAATTACAAAACAATACCAATAGGTAAAATAAATGAAATCAAGGGGAAAAAAGTACAAAATGATTACCTTGTTTTTAAGGAAGAAACTATTTACGGTCCTTGCCTCTATCTAGAGGCATCATATCAGATACGAAGGCAAAGGAAGGTTACATAATCAGAAAACAAAAATAAGCTACCCCTCCAATTTCAACCTCAACTACCATCTTTTCCCGAAAATAAGACACTGTCTTACTTTGTTTTTAGGTCAAAATCCGTGCTAGGGCTTATTCTCGGGAGAGGGTTTCAAGTACATTAAGCAGATTTACATATTTTTGTTTAATCTTTATTTTTATACAGAAATTTAAATTTATTCGATTACAGTCATGTCATCTTCTGTAACATCGTCATAAATTATCAAAATTTTGAAGTCCGTACTGATTTTCCTCCAAATCTATTTCCTATAGAATCATTGGTCTGAATCTCTCATGTCTTGCAATATAGCTGTGGTTAAATTAATACTTCTTGTCTAAGTAGCCAGCCTCCTTGAAACGAACTTTAGAGATAAACAAGGAATTTCTTGGAATATTTTGTTCCAAAAAAATCTCTGAAATATTACGACAGCTAGAGATATACCTACTACATTCAACTGTAATTTTTTAACGAATTATATTTTTCACATTATCTTAACTGGGGTCTAGCCTATTTTCGTTCGTTCTTTTGTGGTAATAATTATGATTACCTATTTTTGATAAATATCTTATCTATATAAGCATATAGGGAATAAACGTAGAGTCGTTCCATTGAATTGATTGGTAAAGGCTATTATCTGGTTATTATCTAAATTCCATGCATTTGATTTGTTTTCTATTTTCAATCTTAGGCTATCATCTAATTGTACTGGTTCACTAATTGCATCTCTAATTAGTTAAAAAAAAATCATTTGGCTGCTAAAGCGCCATCAAGGTCCATGCTAAAAACAATAGGTTTTGAGCCCAGATATAAAGTAATTTTTACATTATCTTTGAAAAACAATGTTTTACATAAAGGATTCAAAATGAACAATGCTTTTCTGAGCGCAAATGAACACGTTCTACAACAAATTACAAATAATTGCTGAATAATTATGCTAATTTTTGACTTTAGTCACGGTTGGTCTCATTAGTCTACTAATACCGTCATGTTACGTAAATGGGAATCATATAACTTTAGTATTTTTCTTTTCAATATACAATTTCATTGAATGCAAATAAAATTATATCATTTATTACTATTTTTATTGCTATTACTATTTAGTAAGTAATACTATTAATATTATTACTATTTATTTAAATAGAATATTCTCAATATTTGCTTATATTACTTTACTGTAAGAATAGCATAATGGTCATGAAAGGAACTATTAAAATTAAAGAAACTGTTTGTTTAACAACTGTGTCTCTGCTGTACGTATTCGGTAGATGTGCACTTCTAATCACATAGAGATGGGCGTATTGTTAAAACCAGGTATAGTTGTAGTCAAATACGCTGTTAAGTTACAAAACACGACTCCTTTCGAATACTCTGATGCGTATTCAGTCGGCCACTTATGATACGAATACAAAGTAGTTGTATAGGATTCGTTCATATCAAGTACTCAGTGTTCCCTTCTCTCCACCACAGATTACGACGTCAACCACCGCCCAAGAATAAGAACAGCACTGATACGAAAAACCATTCAATCATATTCACTTGTGCGATTTATTTACCTAACTTTAAGACCTGTAGAGGTAAAATTGAGTAATTTAAAAAAAAGCAAACTTCTTTTGAAAATATTTATTATAAGCTGATTAATTCAAGTACTTCGTCTTTGAAGATCAGTAAGAGGGAAAATAATACCATTCACATCATACAGAATGAAATATACAAAGAGTATAATAACTTCGAATTGAAACAACTATTTATAATATTTTTAGTTAATTCATTATGGTTAATTCATAGATCCATTTTGGAAGGTTTATTATTAGAACTGATTAAGCTTAGAATGTTTATATTATTATTATTATATTTGTTATGATTATCGTTTTATATTATTATTATACTCAATTCAAAAGCTGCTCTCAGTTACTATGGAGTATTCACATAAAAATGTTTTAAACAAACAATGCATATCGAATCATTAATGTACAATCCGTATTGTATGGTATTTACTCATTCTGAGGTAAAATGGATGAACAAACAAAAGTCTCCACGGAAATGAAGTTTTATTCAAAAACAACAATGCGTTTCGAAAACACTTTGTGTTCGTCATCAGGAAGACACCAAGCAGAATGGTTGGTGTTTTCCTGATGATGAACATTTCGAGATACGACGTACAGTGGAGCGAAAGCATATTGATCGTAAAGAAACAAGTGGAAGTGAAGAACAGAAAAAAAAGCTTGAAGTGAGTGAAAGTGTAAACGTGAAGATGAAAATTAGAAAGAAAGTAAAGAAATTGGAAAATAAAAAAAATTCTCTCTCTGTACAAACCTAGTAAGCTAGATTTCGTTTTACGTTAAGTGAAACATAAAATTTAAAACAAGAAAAATACATAAGCAAAGTTACTTAGTGTATATTAGAGTGTAAGTTAAGGTACGCTCCACGTCCTATCGTATTCTCCTCTATCTCTTATACCCTCGCATCTCCCTCGCTCTTTATATGGGATTCTTCAAGCTAAGGCTATATTCTATAGTTATTACTTATTTATAATTTATTTTTTTAATCTATTAGATTAGAAATATATCTAATTTAATTGATTTCTTGGGCCCTAGTGACGCCGTGCAGCTATTCGTCAGGTTTACGTCTCTCGTAAATTGGTTTACGTCACAGGTTCATTGAACCAGAGGCTAAATAAGGCCATTGATCTTACCTGTAATTGAGCAGGTTCAGTAGGACATTTGGTCTGGAGTTTGATCCGAAACTGTTAAAGTAAATTGTTAATGTGGGTTGCAGGTGCCCATGGAAGGGTTCTCTGTCCATCCCACCAACGGAGGTTGGACTCTTGGTGGCTGTTGGTTCTCACCCAAGTTGGATAGACCCTTGTGGTCGCTGTGTGAGAAGCAGTAACTTCTCGGGGAAATGCTTGCTTAGCGAGAGACCCCAAACCCCTACAAGTGGGAATGGTCCTTGAACTCTGCTGATTGGCCTGGACAACTGGTGATTGCCTGGTAGTGTCAACTCTTGACGATCAGCGTCAGCGAAGGGGATGCTCAGATACACCCCATCGAGAGCACATTATATGTCAGTACAAGTGGCTTTTAGCCAACAAAAGATTTGTGATATCTCTTTGTGAATCGTTTCTTTCGTGCTAAGACTCCTCGTAATGACGCCCTGAAAGGGGTTTTGATTAACTACTTGCGCAAACCCTGGCTGGTCCCATGGTAACAGGCACTTCCCTCTTGGAGGGACAGAACCGAGTTCACATGAACACTATCGTAGTCCTAAACTAGAAAGGTAATGTAGGCGCACCGGCTCACAATTTATTTTATTTATATTTATATATTTGTGTAATTGTCATTTATACCCGGTTTTGCAGTAGGTTTTGGGGCTGCGGAACAGATTAATCGAATTATAGTGCATTCTAATTGGAAAACGGTTTTTGGCAAAAAAAGTGACTTTCCCATCATGCATAATTCTTCCCAAACAATAGGGATCTGCTTCCCTATGGGGCCCATTTTTGTGTAAAATATCAACTTGATCCATCAAAGATTCTGGACCGTAGCGTGGTAACAAGCAATGCTAACACACTCACCCACACACACACAGACATCATCGTAAAAACGTCATAAAACGACTTCTGGGACCTCAAAACATGTAATTCCGTCAAAATCTCGAGATCGAATTTTTTCACGATCACTATACTTTACTTATAGTAAAGTAAAAAACACTAGGACATATACTTTAAATAGAAAAATATACATTTCAGGGTGTTATATTTCATTGTAATGTGCTAAATCCACCATAATAAATGCTAAATTGGCAACTCTAAGCATTAGTTGCCTCTGCTCGTTAATAGGTAAACGAAAAGCACTTGCCATAGCAAAAAAAATATTTGTTTAGTTTTGCACAAACATCGACATAGAACGACGTGGGTCACTAAAATATGAGTGGTGGGTCAGTTGGTGACCCGCGGGTATATGGTTCGCCATCCCTGATGTAGTATGTGTGAGTGAGTGTGCGTGCGTGTGTTTGTGTGTGATGTGTGGGTGGGTATGTATCCAAAGTTTGTTGCCACGCTACGGTCCAGAATCTTTGATGGACCAAATTGATATTTTACACAAACATGGGACTCATAGTGCAGATGAGCCCTATTGATTGGGAGCAATTAAGCATGATGGAAAAGTCACTTTTTTTGTCAAAAACCTATTTTTAGACTACTTTTTTTCACCTAAACTACTAATTCTAGACTATTGAAATTTTTGTATTATCTTTGAGGCCACGAAATCAATAAAAGAAATATATTTAGAGATTTTTTAAAAAACAGAAATTTTTTTTTCTTATAAAATACAAAAATGTTGACTCATAATTCAATCTGAAAGCTTGTGAGAGTGATACATGCCATAGCGTTTAACTGAGCAAAATGAAACTGTACCTACAAATAGAACTTTATGTGGAGAATGAAATGATACAATCTTTTTCAAAATTACATTTACCCTAAGGACCTTACTTATTTTCTGTTTTCAGAAAATATTTTTTTTTTTTTGGTGCTAAACGACTCATGACATTTTGCAAAAATATTGACAAAAAATTAACAATATGTAAAAGAAATTCACGACATTTCAATCACAGCGAAGAGCAATAGAGCTCTTTATTTTTTATAATGATGGACTAATGGTTTACTTTTTATACTATATATAGAAATATATTTGTTTACATTTATTTACATTGACTTAGAAATTTTTTGAATCCATTGAATCCGCTGAAATAAAAATGACAGTCCTTTTACCGTTTTAGTTTAATAGTTCACAACATTTATGCTAAAAAATTTCGAGCTTCCAGCTATAAATGTTTTAAATTATACTGAAAAGCAGGCTTGAAGTTGATTTGAGTATGCAAAACTGGCGAATTACTAATATATTATTATAACACGAAATTTACATTTTCGCTTTTCAAAATGTAAAATCCACTTACAAATATATATGCTAATTTTTGTATATAACACCACTGATGTATGTAACATCATGATGTTACATGCATCAGTGGTGTTATATACAAAAATTAGCATATATATTTGTAATTGGATTACTTACTATTTAGTAGTGGACCATTTAGACATTTATGTTATACCTAAATGGAACATTATATATTATATAATCAAGAAGTTTGAAATTAAGTTTACTTATAGCAAAGTTGAGTGTAGACCACTTCAGATTTTATTTATTAGTGGCTAAAAAGTTCTTAAATTAATGAAAAGTATCATAAACATATTATTTAAGTCTCATAATAAGGAGGATATGACATTAAAACAGCCACTAGAGTTTATAAATTGATTATACAACTCAGGGATGATAAATTTAAAACAAAAATATATAGAAACAAAAATTTTAGAACAAAGTAATTTACAAAAGTATTTTCGAATTTGAGTAATTATAGGAAGATAAATATGGTAGTAGAAGCAATGGACACAATTAGTGTATAGATTTTCAGATGTTGAGACGGCTATAAATAATTCTAGATTATATTGGAAATGAATTTAATCTAAATAATAATAATAATTGCACAAACAGAACAAGAAATGGTATTTATGGAAGCCATTTACGTATTTTTTTCTTTTTCACTTCTTGGATATCAAATCTGTTAGTGTTGGTATGGGAAAAGTTGATTGATCATCTTGTGTAAGTACAATGAAGTACCTTAGTCAAGAAACAGTGAAAGTCATTGTAATTAATTATTTATTATTTCATTATTGTTTTTAAAAAGTAATAGTCATTCAGTTCATATTAATACCGTCATTCAAAGTAAACAAAGAATGAATAACTTGAGATCGTGCCGCTAGAATGCAGCACCATACATCAAAAGTTGTTTTACTGTTGGTCAACACCCAACTTTAATGTAACTAATAGTATTAAATTAATTTAATTAGTTCAATACTAATAATATTAAGTTAATTGTATTAATTCATGTATTTCAATGTAGATATCACTATATTGCTAATTACAAAGAAAATGTAACACATATTGTTAGCACTGGACAAGTTACAATAACTGAGAAGTAAGATTATTATACATATTTATTTTCATTGTTATACGTCAGTCAACAGACAACAGTCTCTAATTTTCGGTTCGAACCAGCGCGCTTAGTTTCCCTCTCTTATCTCTCCTGAGGACGGTTCAATCCAAAAATTAGAGACTGTAAGTGTGTGTTTTTAATTTCTCTATGTTTCTTCATCTATATTGAACTGCCTTTGTCCCTTTTAGCTCGTATTTTTGTCGAAGAAGTATATACATATATATTTTAATCGTTTTTCCGTTTATTAAGTATAAATGCAACATTTAGAGAAAAAATAAAAACTATAAATATTGAAAATAGATATTCTATATACTTTTTTAAAATGTTAAATTTGTAATTTTTTTGCTAGAAAAATCAAAATGAACACTTGTTAACATTCTATTGAGTGCTGAATGGTAACAACAATTATCTTGACCGATAATAACAGGAGGGAACATTGAAATCCATGCTCATGTCGGGTTGTATGGCAGATGAGAATCCTTCACCAGATCTAATCACAGAGGTATAAAGAGTGATAAGATTGTGATTCTTCTTAACGATTCTAAATAACGGAGGAGAAAACATTGAACTTTTAATTCTAAAAAAAGTAATGGTCTTTCTCCTTTAAATGTGAGAGAAGAGTAAAAATTAAGTAGAACTAAACCTTTGACAGTATGAAGCTTTATTAAGACATTACCTTTTATATTGGTCCGGGGTTCGACACCCACCTAGACCTCGATTAATTCACGTGGGAGGTGAATAAATCTGAGCATGTCGTCTCTTGGAGAGAACGTTAAGGGACCGTCGGTCCAGAGCCTGTACGATGTCAAGTACTTGTTAAAGATCACTACTCTCTAAATACATGTGAGTTAGGCAAAATTTAGGACTCCCAGTGTAGAATCAACAGGTGTAATGGAGAGGACATTAAGTCGTCGGTCCCGAGCCTGTCAGATATCAGGTACTCGTTAAAGATCCCTACACTTGAGTCAAGTAAAATTTAGGATTCACAATGTAGAATTATCAATCTTTATTGTGTGATATCACAAAGGCCCAATGTTCGGCTTTTGTTGATCGAAGAGAATGACTTGATGAGAATGAAGTTGAAGAATAAGTTGATCGACTGGTGATGATCTGCTAACTGTAAACGGGAAATCTCTGTAAAAATAACAGAAATATCTTTGCTTAAGAAGAACAATAATAGCAAAGGGCAAAGATGGGAATCTTCAGGTACCCAGATACAGCAGCAAAATTTAGATAATGGGATTGAAAGTTAATTATTACCCTCATATTTATTCCAATAAATATGGGACAAATAATTCTAAGTTTAAGAGTGAGATTTTATAAATGCACAGTATCAAAAGCTTTTAGGAGACAACGTCAAGAAACTAGTTTAAAAAAAAAAAATCTGTTAGAATTTCTTCAGGAACGAGATTAGTGGATACTATTCTGGCTGATGATCTGATTATATTAAAACATAAATTATGAATACAAAGTTTTCTTTTCAGGACTCAGCTAAATGAGAACAATATTTAGACAAATATCCTTACATCCAGGTGGAGTGGTTACCTTGATAGTGTAAACTAGTTTTGGAACTAAAAAGCCATATTTAGAACTAGAGTGGCCTACAGTCAAATTTACTATAAGAAACAATATTAGACTTCTTGGGTATACAATAAATAATGTTCCATTTAGGTATAATATAATTGTCTAAATTTACTTCTAAATTTATTGTAATTATGTATTGTAATTTATTGTAATAAGTGTATTGTGTTTAAATGTATTCTAATTTATTGAAGTATATATTGTAACAAATAAACTTCAAATTACTACATTAAATATAAAGAAAACAAAAATAGAAAATTATTCTTATTTTAAAACATTATGTCAATGAACGACTCGTATAATATTTTTTGGCAATATAAATGTTTTTCTACTTTTAAATATTAATATATGCAATAAAAAAACTTAATATGTAACTTCCACTTAATATTCATTGATTTAACGAGTTCCTGCTCGCTGATAAAACAATGTACATCTTATCTTAATGATGACTGCCGAAATGTTGAAGGGAGTTTTTCTCTAATAATTTTTTCTTGTACTTTTTAATTTTATTCCTTAGCGGTTTGCATTTATAATATAAAATCTAATATATTAGAATCTTATTATATACAAAATTATATATAATAATACAATAATAATAAAAAATTATATATAATATATTACATTATAAAATATATTTTATTGTATCTTAGTATAAAATCTAAGGAGTGATCAAAGGTAAAAATTTTTATATATTATTATATAAAGATGTTTGAGAGTAATAATTGATAATTATAGATATTGCAATAAAAATATGAAAATAATTTGGTATTGGGTAAAAATTAGTAACATATAAGAAAATATTCATAAAATAAATAGTTCAGTCACTGAATAAGTCCTGCACTCTGTGAGCGATAGTAAGAACCTAAATACTGCATATGTATGTACATGATTTCCATGAGAAACATCATTTTAACACTTATATACTCAACTGTATAACTAAAAATGTCGAAAAGGAAATATTTTTTAATTATTATTGGTAAAAAGCATGCAATAATTTGATGAATTAGGTATATTATTAAAATTGATATAGCTTCTCAACTACTGATATTTCAAATTCACACAAGGGGTTCTTGAGGAATTTGGTCATAAGCATTGAACTCCTGATTATAAGCCGACGTTTCGCCAAAGGTTGTTTGGCATTTTCAAGACTAAAAAACAATTTATTAACGACATAAGTAAAGTAAGATAAATACATCCACGGATACCAACCAACGGAAAACAAACCAAACAAACAAAAATTTCAGTAACAAGAGAACCACAAAAGGATCATAAATTACTTATTATTAATTATTCAGAAATTAGGTTTAAACAACAAATGTTCGTTTATAAATAATGAATAATAACACTATGTATTTTATGATCCTTTTGTCGTTCTCTTGTTACTGAATTTTTTGTTTGTTTTCTGGAGGTAAAATTATTTGGAGAGTCAAAAATTATTTTTAAAAAGTAAGCGAAAAGAATGTATAAATCTACAAATTATTTTTATCATATATACATATTATAAATGCAGTGTCCATTAAATATTTTTAACAATACAAATTATAATGTGGACATTTATGATTAATAAACTTCCTTTACTTATGTCGATAGTAAATTGTTTTTTTTTTTTAGTCTTGAAAATGCCAAACAACTTTTGGCGAAACGTCGGTTTAAAATCAGGAGTTTTAAGTTTATGACCAAAATCCTCAAGAACCCCTTGTGTGAATTACATTATTAAATTCATGATTAAACACAAATAGAGTTGACCATATAGGTGTTACAATTTGCAGTGGGTTTATTAGTAGAGGAATTGTGATTTTAAGAATGGTTTAGTTAAGGAGGAATGTTTTGGTAAACACTCGGAGTCACTGCTTGGGTTTGTTGTCCTTTCTCTCATGATTTATATCTCTTTCACCAAAAATAGGCTCAACTTACGTCTCAAGACAGTTGGGCAGCAGGCTGCTTTGAATTTACAAACAGCTTTTAAAATGTCTAGTGGCTTTAGAATGAGCAATACAAATTCATTTGGAGTTGTTTTCAACTTAAAACCATCTAAGTTAAAACTGAAAAATAGAACTTTTATGAGTAAATCGTGTCCTAGTTTTATGAATAATCAAGAATGAATTGAGAGGTTGATTATGATATAAATCAAAATATTTTTTTTTTATAAATAAAAATAAAGATAAATAATTATGAATTCACAGAAAAGGTTCTTGAGGATTTTGGTCATAAACATACAACTCCTGATTATCAGCCGACGTTTCGCCAAAAGTTGTTTGGCATTTTCAAGGCTTGTTTTAGAGGAAACACTATTTACCGGTCCATGCGTTTATCTAGCTGCATCATATTTTGCATCTGTAATGATGCAGCTAGATAAAAGCATCGACCGGTAAATAGTGTTTCCTTTAAAACAAGCCTTGAAAATGCCAAACAACTTTTGGTGAAACGTCGGCTAATAATCAGGAGTTGTATGTTTATGACCAAAATCTTCAAGAACCCCTTCTGTGAATTTGAAATATCAGTGGTCGAGAAGCTATATCAATATAAATAATTATACTTTTGGCTATAATAGTATTATTTTATTAAAAACAAAATGAATGGAGAGTCAAAAATTATTTTTAAAAAGTAAGCGAGAAGAATGTATAAATCTACAAATTATTTTTATCATAAATATTATATGCAGTGTCCATGAAATATTTTTAACAATACAAATTATAATGTGGACATTTATGATTAACTGCCGTCATTAATAAACAAATAGAATAAAAAATAAGTAAAGAATAAAGATATGTAAGCCTTTGTACAGTGAGTCTTCTCAACAAATTCCTATATTTTTAGAATTTACAGGATGAAACTTACTCCAATGCTTGCTTTACTACAAATAAACTATAATAATTTTCAAAATCTAACCCAAAGTCATATAAAATGTAACACTGGTGTAAAATAATGAAATTTCTCTAACCGAATGTTTGCAGGTTGGACTGTGGATGGACTGTGAAGCTGCACTACTGAGGTCAGGATACCTATCCTGTAGAGCTCTGACGAGAGAGTCGTGGTTAATCATAGTTCTGATTGTAGTCACTGATTCCTGGCGAGGAAGGTAGCGGGATATAGCTCTAAACAGGTTTCCCCCATTAATTCCACGACTTTCTAACTGAAAACGTTTTATTTTTTCATATTTTTCAATATTCATTTCTTGTGCAATCTGTTTTTGTGTCTAGTATTATTTACTCATAATGGAAAATTTCAAAAAAAAAACTAATTTTTTTGTGTGAAGACATAATTTTTTTGAAATTCCCCATCATTGGTCCGATATGACTATCTCAAGTGCTTCTTCTTTTTAGATGTTTCTATGTATAGTTATTGAAACAAATTAACACTTCCTCTTGAACGAATAAAAAAACCACTTTCTGATTCACTTGGAAATAAGAACTATTATTCAGCTCACTTCAAAAATCTCAAATTTATGAAACTTTCCTGATGTTTTGAAAGTATCACGAATACATGCCCTTGACTACTGATACAATTGATAATATTAATAAATTACATTTAGTTTGCAATTACATTAGACAATTAGTACAAGCATACGCATAAATAATATTGGTTTAAGTTGAAGAAGGGATAAAAGAAATTTTCTTAAAAGTTGTAATTAAATTAATCATTCAAATGAGATCCTGCTTTTAATTTTAATCATTTAACTAATCATACAAGCCATACCGTTTGATGGATCAAAATGAAAATATATCTAAAAATAGAGCCATTTTGTGTAAGATGAATTGAGGTATTTTTTTTAAATTTAGGTAACCAAAAGAGGCGTTATGGTACAGTTTAGGTTTTCAGAAAATGTTTTTTTAAAGTTAATTTTTTCTTATTTCCACTTCCTTTTCATTTTCAAAGATAGAATATGGGTCAATATTAAATAAATATAATAAGAAATAGTTCTTTTAAAACTGTAATTTAAAATATGTGTGTAAATGTTTTTTAGTTTTTATTTTTAATTTCTTTTTCATTTTTGAAGATAAGATCATTGTACAATAATACTTTTATTAATATTATGCAAACAATTTGACAACACTAATATGACATATAGTGCTTATAAAGAAATATAACTTCTACCACTTACAAAATTATTTCAAAATTTTGATAAAAAAAATAAAAAATTTTAGAAAATGAAAAAAAGGGAAATGATGATAATATGTGAACTAATATACTGATGATAATTATGACACATAGAGATTATCTCTTACTGTATACTAATGATTTTGTAAACTAGTTTCTAGATATATTAACAATAGTTATTACATTTTAATAATTGTTCAAAAATCTTAAACATCTTGTAATGGATGATTCTAAAGAAGATTAATGCCTTCTATAAAAATTAATAAAAAAATCATTGTTTGCAGTTTTTAATTAAAATCAAAAGTTATATGCAAGACCACACCCGGACAAACATAACACCATTAACTAACTTATAAATAAATAGAATAAAATAAATACTTTTTTTCGTTCTCTAAGGTACTAAATCGATAGAGACAGTAAATAATTTGTAGATAATATATCGTAAGAGTTTATTTCGGATTTTTAATGATCATAATGTTAGTATTTTTATCTCTAAATTTTTCATGATCCCTAGCATCTAAGAGAATTAAAAATAGGTTTAACTCGATTAATAACTCTGTTAAGGACAACAATTTTGTATTATTTAGAACAAGCTCTTGATAATCTACCTGGAGTGACCTTGGATTGGATAAAAGTGTTTCTGATACAATATCTAAAAGCATTGCTATTTTAATTGCCGAGAAAAAAAAAGACTTAGAAATTATAGTCACGCTATAATTGTTTCCAATATACCTGACAGCTTAAGCATCTGGAATTTAACATTGAAGGGCAATAGATATGATATAGTTCATTTGAAATGAGATAGAACTCCGTATGGTCAAAAGTCATATCTCATTCAAAATCTCGGCGATGAGACTTCAAAAAAAAGTGCTTTGTTTTCAAAACATTCTTCCAATATTGAATATTGAATTTAGTCATAAACATTCAACTCCTGATTATAAGCCGACGTTTCGCCAAAGGTTGTTTGGCATTTTCAAGACTAAAAAACAATTTATTAACGACATAAGTAAAGTAAGATAAATACATCCACGGATACCAACCAACGGAAAACAAACCAAACAAACAAAATATTCAGTAACAAGAGAACCACAAAAGGATCACAAATTAGTTGTTATTAATTATTCAGAAATTAGGTTTAAACAACAAATGTCCGTTTTTAAATAATGAATAATAACACTAGGTATTTTATGATCCTTTTGTGGTTCTCTTGTTACTGAATTTTTTGTTTGTTTTCTGGAGGTAAAATTATTTGGAGAGTCAAAAATTATTTTTAAAAAGTAAGCGAAAGGAATGTATAAATCTACAAATTATTTTTATCATAAATGTTTTAAATGCAGTGTCCATTAAATATTTTTAACAATACAAATTATAATGTGGACATTTATGATTAATAAACTTCCTTTACTTATGTCGATGGTAAATTGTTTTTGTAGATAGTAAAAATCATATCTCATTCAAAATCTCGGCGATGAGACTTCAAAAAAAAAGTGCTTTGTTTTCAAAACATTCTTCCAATATTGAATATTCGAACAGTTGATTACAGACTTTGCATATAATTCACACACGTGTGTCTATTTCCATTTTCTTCAGGCTTCCTAAGTTTGGAGCTCAAGCATTCTGTTTTACTTACTATATTCTTCAAGTTCTCGGAGTTGAAAGGTCAGATAAATGCTGCTATATTGTCTGAGAGCTCTTATTATATTATCTAATGATTTCGCTTTTCCTGAACATACAGGCCTCCTAGGTTTAGAGTTAATACAAGTGTTTTCACTTTTTAGATCATGCAGGCAGCAGTCATTCAGACTTCATACAACTGTTACTCAATGGTAAGTGTAGGGTTCGATCCCCACCTGGTACTCGATTTATTCACGCGGTAGGTGAATAAATCTGAGCTCATCGTCCCTTGGAGAGAACGTTAATGAACGAACGAACGTTAAAGACGAACGTACTTGGTCTTCCTATCTTTTTTCTGCTTATGACGGATTTTCCTAAAATTGAAACTATCAAACAAAGAAAATGACAAATGAAATTCACTGTTCATATATTTCAACCATCATCGTAGACGTCATCAAGAGGAAAAATATTGCATTTATGTATATGCAGGTATACGTCGGCTTACGTCATTTCGAGTTAAATCCATCTCGATTATAAGTCGTTTTTAAAAAAAAGAATACATGGAAAAATAAAAGTGAAGTTTACAACAACGTTACAAACGTAACGTTGAAAAGGTTATTTTAGCCTAGTTTAGGCTAAAACGAAAGTAACCTTTGCTAGTTCTATATTATACTTTATTCATTAATGCAATTTTCAATAATATAAAGGTAATAAGAATCTATTTTAACCTTACAAACAGATAAATTTTACTCTTAATACTCCATAATACGTAACCTAAACGTTTTTGTCTGCTACAGATATTGCAAACATAATATTAGATACTAGAAAACCATTATAAGGAGATGAAATAATATTGCTGTACTAAAAATAAAAACAAAAGGTCATAAAAAATTGTTATAGTACAATAAATAAATATAAAAGCATGAACATATAAATCTGATTAAAATACGTGCAGTAGTTTCAATAACTGCCGTTAGGCGTCGGCACAGTCATTCCCGCGCAAATGCTAGTGTTTTGGTTTGATTAGTTTATTACGTCTGTTTATCGGCTGCTCTCTTTCTCATTCAAGTGTGACCTTGTACTTTGCCCCATAACATCCAAGCAAGTTCAAAGTACAAATACTAAGCATAATACTATAACGCTGGACGATAAACTGGCTACGATATAAATTGTAGACTATTCATAACCTTTTTTTCCGTATTATGGAGTATTAAAAGTAAAATTTAACTGTTTGTAAGGTTAAAATAGATTCTTATTACCTTTATATTATTGAAAATTGCATTAATGAATAAAGTATAATGTAGAACTAGCAAAGGTTACTTTCGTTTTAGCCTAAACTAGCTGATTTGTGACTTGAGTCGTTTTTCGACATCCTCGTCTCTCCTGGTCCCAATTCTGACCTAGGTCATATCAACAAACTTTAAACACGAAGGATAGAATACTTGTTTTACTTAGTATATATACACAAATATACATATACTTGTGTATACTAAATATGACCTAGAATATGTTGTATTTGTTTGTTCTTTAACACGATGAAACCTGAATAATTTGAAAAATAAAAATATTTTTTATTTTACAGAGAGCTCCGTCCTTCGACGTGGGGTGATCTCTCTCACTTCGTCCTCTCTTCTAAACTACTCCTGATGACGAACAACAGTTCGAAATATTGAATTCTGTAAGTATTCTTTTTATTCTTTTTCTGTGTCGTGCTTTGTGTAATTTAATGTTTTATGGTCCTTGTGGGCCGTTTCTTATATTTAGTATATATATATATAACAAACCCAATTAAAAGAAACGGTCCAGCAGACTTTTTTAAAAATAAAATAAATTCAAAACGAAGGAAACACACAGAAAGACACAGACATAACTCACATCGATATTTCGACCATCGTCGTCATCAGGAGGTGCGAAGAGCGAAGAGTCCCGCAGGAAGACAGCGCGGTACTGTATAATATATATATATATATATATATATATATATATATATTATACTATATATACTATACTATATATATATATATACGAGTTCAAAATTCAAGAAGAGTGACACACAGAGTAAGGATACACACTTACAGACTCAAATTTTCGGGTAATCCGTCTTCAGGAGAAAAGAGAAAGGGAGACGAAGCACGTTGTAGACGCAACGGCTAGTAACCACGTATCATAATAGTAATAAATATATATATATATATACAGACACACACTTACGTACAACACAATATTTAACAAATGCACAGACTATCTATCACACACAACATACTACACAGAGACTCACACACTCTCTCTCTCTCTCACACACAAACATATATATATATATATATATATATATATATATATATATATATATATATATATATACAGACAAACATACGAACAACACGATATTTTACAACTCACTCACACTCCTATCACATACAACATACTACACAGAGACTTTCTCTCTCTCTCTCTCTCTCTCTCTCTCTCTCTCTCTCTCCACACACACACACACACACACACACACACACACACACACTGGTTGAAAGAGTAACGGTAATAAATATAAATAAATTAAATATACAGGTATACGAAAAATTAAAGTATACGAATTAAACAGTATGGTATACGAATTAAGTATCTGTATACGAAAATGAAATAGAAATCTATAACAAATGCTTAAGTTTCCCAGTTAGTATACAAACAATCAAGCAGAACTAAAAAAAGAATAAGCCCTCGTCGTGTGGGGGTTGATCAGACTTTTCTGCACGACTATAAAACCACATTTTAGTAACTACAGACAGCAAGGTATCTCTCAGTTCTATGAAGAACGCTTAGTTTTGTTGGAAGGATGTGGAAGATAAGAGGGAAAGATTAGTCCATCTGCAAGTAAAAGGTTGATTAGTTCACTTTGGGTTAAATCACAGATCGAAGCCCTGGGGCACGAGACAGCTCGTGCTCATAAGGGAAAAGTGTTGCTGATGAAAGACTGCAGGTGAAGTGAATATAAGACCACAGCTAAGTCTTTTCATAAAGAAAACCCAAGAAGAACTGTGAACAGCTTTGCGCAATTGCGCAAAGAACTATGTGAACAACTCGCATCATTGCCAACGCACTAAAATCTTCTTCCCTCCCTCAAACATAGATTTGAAAGTCAACCTACCTATCCATTCTGAATTTCCCCAAGCAGTATCAGGCCAATACGTGATCCCACTTACATACATCTTGGAATGAAACTCTGGGCTGCAGTTGTAATACCAACACTTCTCAAAACGTGACTCATATAACTCTCGATTGCCCTATCTTTGACAGAGAAGAGCCTTCATTAATACAATTAGCAATTCTTTCGACTAAAAATATGTGACCTTCATTAGATACACGAGTTACAATCAATTATTGAATAATACTTGTGAATAGCATTAACATAGAATTACTGTTTAAGTTTTAAAATACTTAATAATTAAGTTAATTACATTTTGCTGATTCATTAGAGAAAAGTGCGGCTGATGACATTGACTGAGGTGAAGTCAATATAAGACCTTGTAATAACTTAAATTATATATATATACAAAACTAAAGTTTATCGGGACTCGGTCAGTCCTTCAGGTTCAAATTAAACTCTCATTGCCAACGTTTCGGTTTTCATTTAAAACAGAAGAAGTATAAATTTTGAAACAGAAAAACTAAGTATTACAATACAAACTATTTTACAAAGAAAAATAATCTGTGGATTTCAACAACTCTAGTTTGAATGAACTAGTGTCACGTGTTCATTCAAACTACACTTGTTGAAATCCACAGACTATTTTTCTTTGAAAAATAATTTGTAATGTAATAATTAGTTTTTCTGTTTCAAAATGTATACTTCTCTCTATGAAAAAAGTTTTAAATAAAAACCGAAACTTTGGCAATTAGAGTTTAATTTGAACCTGAAGAACTGACCGAGTTCCGATAAACTTTAGTTTTGTTTTCTATTCCACGGTCGATACTTTTATCATATATATATCTACAAAACTAAAGTTTATCATGACTCGGTTAGTTCTTCAGGTTCAAATTAAACTCTTACTGTCAACGTTTCGGTTTTTATTTAAAACCTTTTTTAATAGGTAGAAGTATAAAATTTTTGAAACAGAATACTTACGTATTACATTATAGATTTCTATTTTTAAAAAAGTCTAATATAATACTTAAGTTTTTCTGTTTCAGATATTTTATATTTTTGCCTATGAAAAATGTTTTAAATACAGGTCTAAACATTGGCTATGTGAGTAACTTGAAGAACTCATTGAAAAAATATGGGGCCAAAAATTTATAATGAAGTTCGGGTTGTGGAATTCACCTTACATCCATTTATGGTGTTAAAGTATTCAGTAAATTAAATGCAAATTGAAAAAAATATATTTTATTGTTCTTTATTGAAGTACAATTAAATTCACCTATAGGAAGAGGTGAATGGGGCATATGTAGAATATGAACCACTTGTAGTTTAATTTGTAAGCAATTAATTAGTAATTTTGTGTTAATTAATTTTGTCAAAATCGTTTATTTATTGTGTTTGAAAGGGTATGCAATATTATTGTGGAGCATGGTTATTATAAACCTATTTAAAAAGAAACACTGACGCAGACTCACACTCTCTCTTTCTCACACACACATAATCTATTCCGTCTCTCTTGCTCTCCTTGCCATGTTTGTATACAGAAGTAATGAATTATAAGGAAGGCCCCAAGTGTATGTTTGACCTTTTCTCCACTTGTTGCTCGTTAACGTTCACACAAACGTCACACTGTACCCACACATTCATTTCAGGTGTCTTATTTTCATACACCTAGAGTGGTGTTTACTTAAAATTAAAGGTGAGTCTATACTCTAATGCAGAATTTTTCAAACTTTTTTCGACGCGAAACCCTTTTTGCTTTAGTAACCTTCCCAGGAACCCCAGATTCTATTGATTTTATACAATCATAATGTAAATATTTTCATATGCTTTTATAAATAGTATATATGTTAAAAAACAATTAAAAAGTAATATTACTGCAATGCGTATTTTTTAAAGAAAAATTCAAAACTAAAACATTTTAATTTTTATATCTTCCACAAGTACATAACACATGAAACAGAATTATTAGCAATTTTAACACAAAGATTATTTGGTAATAATTTTTGGTTTTATAGTTGAAAGTTTGATTCTCAAGTCAGACCGATTATTAAGTCTACTTTGGTATTTAGTTTTTATGGCAGTATAAAAGGAAAGTCCGGTTTTACATAATTAGGTAGTGGGAAGTGGCAGCAATGTGTGAAGTGCTATTTTTACAATAGAAAGAAATTCGGGAATCAGATAGCTCCAAAAATTGACTTGTGATTCATCCTAAATATGAATAAAATTTTGGCAACTTCTACTTAGTGTATAAGTATTATTCGGTTACATGATTCACAAGAAACACAGAATAAATCCATACCCACTAAAAAAAAAAAAAAACTTAGAACAATGTTTTCTTTAAACTTTTTTGCGGAACCCCAGACAGTCCATTAAGGAACCCCTGGGTTCCGCGGAACCCACTTTGTGAATCTCTGCTCTAATGCTAGACGGATACGCAGCCATCCACGCCCTTCGAACATCGTCAAAGTCAATCAATTAAATGACTACTCTCCACAATATATGATACTAGAGTATTATTATTTTTACTATTACAAATGGCTGAATGTTATAGTTAAGAGTACTTGGATAGAGAATTTTAACGAGCACCTGACATCCCACGGGGTCCGTATCAAATATTGAAGGGATATAACTTCATTTCTTATATATTCTATTCGTTTAGGATATTTCCAAACATATACAGTGATAAAAAATACATAATTCATACACTTATATTTAATTAGAATATTAATTTATTGCAGTCATTATTAATAGACATTTATAAGGCTATTTGAAATAGGTGGTTAATTTGAAAACTAGATTGTTGGCCAATGGTTCTTATCGCCTTCTATTCTAATTGTAGAATTTTATTCTAATGATCCTGCTTGCAATGTAAAATCTCTCAACTAGACACTAATTGCTTTTGCGATAAATCACAGTAGTCGTTTAGACGAAGAAGGAAGGTCGACAGCTAACATACACTATTCATTAACGAGAATGATGGATCTAGTAGCTATTATATATGACATAGCGAAACAGAGAGAGGGATGGAAAGAGATGGAGTGGATATGACCGAGAGGGAGGGAGTGGGGGCAGAGAGACGGAGTATGTGTGTGAGAGAAAGAGAGGGAGGAGTGAGTGTGTGAGAGAGAGGGAGGCGGTGAGAGATGGAGTTAGAGAGAGAGAGGCATGAAAAGAGAGGGAGAGAGTGAGGAGAGGTGGAGAGTGAGAGGGAGTATATGAGTATGTGTGAGGAAGAGGGAGAGGGAGGGGAGAGATAGGGAGTGTAAGAGAGAGAGGGAGTATGTGAGTATGTGTGAGGAAGAGGGAGAGGGAGGGGAGAGATAGGGAGTGTAAGAGAGAGAGGGAGTATGTGAGTATGTGTGAGAGAGCGAGAGGGATTTGGTGAGTGGGGGAGAGAGTTGAGAGAGAGAGGCATGGAAAGAGAGGGAGTGGATATGAGAAAGGGAGGGAGGGAGAGAGAGAGAGAGAGTGAGAGGAGGAGGGGGAGAAAGAGATAGTATGTGAGAAAGATGGAGAGGGACAGAGACGGAGAGAGAGGAGAGGGAGAGACAGGGAGTGTGTGTGAGAGAGAGGAAGCATGTGAGTATGTGTGTGAGAGGAGAGGGATAGAGATAGAAAGAGAGGGAGAGGGAAGAGTGAGTGTGTGAGAGAAACGAGAGGGAGTTGGTGAGAGTTGAGAGAGAGAGGCATGGAAAGAGAGGGAGTGGATATAAGAGAAGGAGAGGGAGAGAGTGAAGGGAGGAGGAGAGAGAGGGAGTATGTGAGTATATGTGAGAAAGAGGAGAGAGGGATAGAGACGGAAAGAGAGGGAAGAGAGGGAGCATGTCAGTATGTGTGTGAGAGGAGAGGGATGGAGATAGAAAGAGAGGGAGAGGAGAGTGAGTGTGTGAAGAAACGAGAGGGAGGTGGTGAGAGTTGAGAGAGAGAGGCATGGAAAGAGAGGGAGTGGATATAAGAGAAGGAGAGGGAGAGAGTGAAGGGAGGAGGAGAGAGAGGGAGTATGTGAGTATATGTGAGAAAGAGGGAGAGGGATAGAGACGGAAAGAGAGGAGAAAGAGAGGGAGCATGTCAGTATGTGTGTGAGAGGAGAGGGATGGAGATAGAAAGAGAGGGAGAGGGAAGAGTGAGTGTGTGAGAGAAACGAGAGGGAGGTGGTGAGAGTTGAGAGAGAGAGGCATGGAAAGAGAGGGAGTGGATATAAGAGAAGGAGAGGGAGAGAGTGAAGGGAGGAGGAGAGAGAGGGAGTATGTGAGTATATGTGAGAAAGAGGGAGAGGGATAGAGACGGAAAGAGAGAGAAAGAGAGGGAGCATGTCAGTATGTGTGTGAGAGGAGAGGGATGGAGATAGAAAGAGAGGGAGAGGGAGGAGTGAGTGTGTGAAAGAAACGAGAGGGAGGTGGTGAGAGTTGAGAGAGAGAGGCATGGAAAGAGAGGGAGTGGATATAAGAGAAGGAGAGGGAGAGAGTGAAGGGAGGAGGAGAGAGAGGGAGTATGTGAGTATATGTGAGAAAGAGGGAGAGGGATAGAGACGGAAAGAGAGGAGAAAGAGAGGGAGCATGTCAGTATGTGTGTGAGAGGAGAGGGATGGAGATAGAAAGAGAGGGAGAGGGAGGAGTGAGTGTGTGAAAGAAACGAGAGGGAGGTGGTGAGAGTTGAGAGAGAGAGGCATGGAAAGAGAGGGAGTGGATATAAGAGAAGGAGAGGGAGAGAGTGAAGGGAGGAGGAGAGAGAGGGAGTATGTGAGTATATGTGAGAAAGAGGGAGAGGGATAGAGACGGAAAGAGAGGAGAAAGAGAGGGAGCATGTCAGTATGTGTGTGAGAGGAGAGGGATGGAGATAGAAAGAGAGGGAGAGGGAGGAGTGAGTGTGTGAAAGAAACGAGAGGGAGGTGGTGAGAGTTGAGAGAGAGAGGCATGGAAAGAGAGGGAGTGGATATAAGAGAAGGAGAGGGAGAGAGTGAAGGGAGGAGGAGAGAGAGGGAGTATGTGAGTATATGTGAGAAAGAGGGAGAGGGATAGAGACGGAAAGAGAGGAGAAAGAGAGGGAGCATGTCAGTATGTGTGTGAGAGGAGAGGGATGGAGATAGAAAGAGAGGGAGAGGGAGAGTGAGTGTGTGAAAGAAACGAGAGGGAGGTGGTGAGAGTTGAGAGAGAGAGGCATGGAAAGAGAGGGAGTGGATATAAGAGAAGGAGAGGGAGAGAGTGAAGGGAGGAGGAGAGAGAGGGAGTATGTGAGTATATGTGAGAAAGAGGGAGAGGGATAGAGACGGAAAGAGAGGAGAAAGAGAGGGAGCATGTCAGTATGTGTGTGAGAGGAGAGGGATGGAGATAGAAAGAGAGGGAGAGGGAGGAGTGAGTGTGTGAAAGAAACGAGAGGGAGGTGGTGAGAGTTGAGAGAGAGAGGCATGGAAAGAGAGGGAGTGGATATAAGAGAAGGAGAGGGAGAGAGTGAAGGGAGGAGGAGAGAGAGGGAGTATGTGAGTATATGTGAGAAAGAGGGAGAGGGATAGAGACGGAACCAGAGAGCGAGAAAGATGAGGGAGACTATGTCTAGTATGTGTGTGATGTTAGGAGAGGCGAATGGAGATAGAAAGAGAGGGAGAGGTGAGAGTGAGTGTGTGAAAGAAACGAGAGGGAGGTGGTGAGATAGTTGAGAGATTAGAGGCATGGAAAGAGAGGGAGTGGATATAAGAAAGAGATGTGGAGAGAGTGAAGGGACGGAGAATGAGAGGGAGTTATGTAAGTATATGTTGAGAAAGAGCGAGAAGGGATAGAGACTGGAAAAGAGGAGAAAGAGAGGGAGCATGTCAGTATTGTGTGAGAGGAGATGGATGGAGATAGAAAGAAGGGAGAGGGAGGAGTGAGTGTGTGAAAGAAACGAGAGGGAGGTGGTGAGAGTTGAGAGAGAGAGGCATGGAGAAGAGAGGGAGTGGATATGAAGAGAAGGAGAGGGAGAGAGTGAAGGGAGGAGGAGAGAGAGGGAGTATGTGAGTATATGTGAGAAAGAGGGAGAGGGATAGAGACGGAAAGAGAGGAGAAAGAGAGGGAGCATGTCAGTATGTGTGTGAGAAGAGAGAGGGATGGGAGATAGGAAAGAGAGGGAGAGGGAGAGTGAGTGTGTGAAAGAAACGAGAGGGAGGTGGTGAGAGTTGAGAGAGAGAGGCATGGAAAGAGAGGGAGTGGATATAGAGAAGGAGAGGGAGAGAGTGAGAGGGAGGAGAGAGAGAGGGAGTATGTGAGTATATGTGAGAAAGAGGGAGAGGGATAGAGACGGAAAAGAGAGGAGAGAAGAGAGGGAGCATGTCAGTATGTGTGTGAGAGGAGAGGGATAGAGATAGAAAGAGAGGGAGAGGGAAGAGTGAGTGTGTGAGAGAAACGAGAGGGAGGTGGTGAGAGGGGGAGAGAGTTGAGAGAGAGAGGCATGGAAAGAGAGGGAGTGGATATGAGAGAGGGAGAGGGAGAAAGTGAAGAGAGGAGGAGAGAGAGGGAGTATGTGAGTATATGTGGGAAAGAGGGAGAGGGATAGAGACGGAAGAGAGGAAAGAGAGGGAGCATGTCAGTATGTGTGTGAGAGGAGAGGGATGGAGATAGAAAGAGAGGGAGAGGGAGAGAGTGAGTGTGTGAAAGAAACGAGAGGGAGGTGGTGAGAGTTGAGAGAGAGAGGCATGGAAAGAGAGGGAGTGGATATAAGAGAAGGAGAGGGAGAGAGTGAAGGGAGGAGGAGAGAGAGGGAGTATGTGAGTATATGTGGAAAGAGGGAGAGGGATAGAGACGAAGAAGAGAAGAGGGGAGCATGTCAGTATGTGTGTGAGAGGAGAGGGATGGAGATAGAAAGAGAGGGAGAGGGAGGAGTAGTGTGTGAAAGAAACGAGAGGGGTGAGATTGAGGAGGGATGGAGAGGGATGTATAGGAGAGGGAGAGAAGGAGGAGTGAGAGAGGGAGTTGGAGTATATGAGAAGAGGGAGGGGAGAGGGAGAGGAAAAGAAGGAGTGTTTGTGTGAGAGGAGGAGGAGTGAGAGAGGGAGAGGAGGAGAGTGTGTGAGTGAGAGAGGGAGGGAGAGGAAGTTGAGAGAGAGAGCCATGGAAAGAGAGGGAGTGGATATGAGAGAGAAGGAGGGAGAGGGAGAGACAGGGTGTGAGAGAGAGGGAGAGAGGAACGAGAAGGAACTGAGTGTAGCAAAGAAATCGTGAAAAAATTCGACGACCAGTTGTTGGCGGTTTGCATATTACGAGGTAACCTGTGATTATTTTTTAATTTTTTTTTATGGCGGTCTGTATGTGACTGTGTATCTGTGTGTGTGTTGTGTGAGTAGGTGTATGTTTATCTATCAAAACTTGTGGCCTCAGATGATGGATTTGTTGCCATTAATAGAAAATGTTCTTTCAGTTCCAAGCCTAATAGTTTTCATCAAGCATACTATGTATAAAGTAGTATATTTAATGAGTTACTTTTAACTGAAAAGTAGAAAATTATTAAAATCATCAAAACAAATATGCTACGAACGCATAAATTTCAGTTTACAAGTGTATCACGTCTGTCTGTCATTCCAAGTCTAAGTCTGTCTTTGTAGATTTACTATACATACTTCCTTAATTTATCACACTAATTTATATTAATAAATTGTAAAGTAATTAAACATATATACGATATATATACTAAAAGCTTATAATTTAATAATCATAGTACATGCTACATTTTTTGGGTCAATACAGAAAGAGGATTTTCGTTTAGCTGGTCTCATTTGTTTAATATAAGTAAAGTATAGTGATCATGAAAACATCCGATCTCGAGATTTTGACGGAATTAGATGTTTGAGGTCCCAGAATTCGTTTTATGAAGTTTTTTTGGATGATGTCCGTGTGTGTGTTGATGGGTGGTTATGTATCCAAAGTTTGTGGCCAATTATGCATGATAGGAAAGTCACTTTTTTTTGCCAAAAACTTGTTTTTAGACAACATTTTTTTCCTCTTAAACTACTAATTTTAGAGTCTTCAAATTTTGGCATTATCTTTGAGACTACAAATGCAATAAACGAAAAATTATCCTCAGATTTTTAAATCAAACGTAATTTCTAATGCTTTCCATGATATGATCGATTTGTCTAACAAAATGCTCTAATCGATCAATATTTTTTATCAGCAAAAATTAATATCAGATTTAGATTCATTATTAAATTATGGAATATGAATATGGTATTATGGAATATGGTATGCGAATATGGTATTATGGATATGTTTGGAGTTGTGATGTGGATAAGAGAAGTGTGTGTTCTCAGAAGCGGAGAATTTGGTATCTGATATACGATGCAAGATTATTGATTTTTATTGAAATGAAATACTTGGTTTTATGAGTATAAAGTCTAATGAAACAATTACATCATGAGTAAATAAATTACGTTTAATGTATCGTAGATGGCTGTTATTGATTTTGAGTAAGGAACTTTAAAAAAAAATTTAAAAGTTTATAAAATGTAAAATTTAGTAATAATATCACGGAAAAAATAAGTGGTATGTAACATTATATTGTAGATGTACCTGAAACGCGTTGTACAATTAAATCCTTGCGTGTGAAGATTTATTGTATATTTCTTGAATAATAATAATTATGTTATTTTATGATTGCACGAGTATAATATTTTATAACCATGCTTATAAAAGAGGGTAAAACTCAGTCTTACTGGGGACCAGCAATCACAGAGCCATGCTGCAGTGAAAACATTATTACATTGGCTTTCACTTCGGCAATGGCATCAGATACATCATGGTCGAAAAGTGATTGTCATTAGTACTGGTTGTCTTAAGGCTAACATTTCGGTCATGGGCACAGATTTTGTATGTGATATTTGCGAAAACATGATCACACGAGAAAGACCGACTAACTTGCTATTTGCCAGTAATCCCAACTTCAATAAGGTTGAGGCAGGACAAATTTAGAACTCTCGGTGTGCTGGTCTCCACCTTCACACTAAAACAAATACCATTTAACGAATGAGTTACGCTTTCCATCCAAAAGAACGGATCTAAAAGACGACAGGGTATAAGCGTGGGCGTTGCAAATAAATATATAAACTGCAGACTGTTTTCACATGTTTTAAAAGATGTTTATTTCCTTCGCCCAGTATCACCGACAGAGAGGTGTCGAAAAGCTTATTAGCACAGGATACACATCAGTCGAAACAAGACAAAGCGGCCAAGTCATAGAAGGTTGTTTACGTAGAGAGGGGGGGGGGGGGCACCTGTGGCACCCTGGACCACTGACCTTCGTGTAGGTCATTCTGGGGTCGAGGCACTTGACCTATTGCTACTGACTCACTTCTACTTTTCGCTGACCTTATCTAAACCACGATCTTAAAAAAGTGTATAATCATTTTTTCACGATCCCATATAAAATAATTTCAATATAAATCATGGTTCATTGCATAGAAATTATGCATTCAACTGTTTAATGATTCAATTATGAATCACTTAGCCATTGTTCAACGGTGTGTGACATATCATTTGAGATATGTAGTGTACGACCTGTCAATCGGAAACATATTGTTTATGTCATGTCCATGAGACACATGTCGTCTGGTCAATGTCAATTTATGACATGTTTATGGTATATCAGTCTAAGAAACAACGATACCATTTATACCAATCTGAGAAGTGAGGTATACTATGTCAATCTGGAGCATTTCCTGGATGTCATGTCGATATGAGACATGTTGTATAGTAAATGTCAATTTATGACATGTTTATGGTATATCAGTCTAAGAAACGACGGTGCCATTTATACCAACCTGAGACGTGAGGTATACTATGTCAATCTGGTGCATTTCCTGAATGTCATGTCGATATGAGACATGTTGTGTAGTAAATGTCAATTTATGACATGTTTATGGCATATCAGTCTAAGCTCATTTATTAGTGTTAGGTGAATATACATTTAGATCATGTTATTTAATTTCTTTCGATCATTTGACCTATTTACTTGGAAATGTCATTGGCGAACCTGATTTATAGTTTACCTACTACTATAAGAAAAATAGCCAGGAGATTAGAATCTGTTAAGAAAAAGGTCGTGAATGCAGAAACTGCGAACATTTTCAATAATATATATATATATATATATATATATATATATTGTATTGTATATGGGTAGGTATACACATATAAGTACATATAAAATGGCTTTAAAATGTAATAATGTAGTGCAAATGTATATAAAACAAAAGAGTAAACCCTTAATCAAAAAGGGAAGATATTACAAAAATAAACTCCCTCATGGTATGGTTACAACCCGTGAGGAAAACATAAAAAAAGAAAACAAAAAAAGATGTCTGACAACTTCTAAAAGTTGTCAGGTGAATTTTTTTTTCACCTGAAAAATTTTTTGTTAGAAATTTATTTTAAGGTCCTCTACTCAAAATCAACAACAGCCACCTATGAAAACTTCTAGTTTTACATAGAAGCTATGTTGTGTATCGCTATACTATAAGGGTAAAAAAAATGTCTGTATAATACGTATGGCTGCCTCGCATTCTGGCGTAAAAGTAATTCTTTTCTGAATTATTTTCAATATAATACATGAAATAAGTAAGCTCACAACCATATTTACATTTAACAACTGGTTAAATGGCAGTGAATTCTGAAAATACACAACTTAACAACATTTCACGGTTGGTTGAATTTGTCACCAGTTGATTTAGATGTTTGAAGAACTAAACTCTTAACACTGAAGCTTTACAAATATCTGCTTGATGAATTAATATCAACAAGCAATTTGATTAAAGACTGTTTTGTAAGAATCGTAATTAAAAAATTTTGTAATTATTCAAAAAGAACTAAATGAAATAAATCAACTTAAATGAGACGAAGAGTGATCATCAAAAAAAAAGGAGGCAAAAATAGAAGTCGTGACATCGCAGAGACACTATTTATAAAATATTAGCTAGAGACAGTTTGAGCACAAAGCAGCTGTTTCAGTATTTCTAGAAACTTTATTCTCTATTTTTGCTTTATTACAAACTCCTCCATCCCTTCAAAATGCTGAATAGAACAAACACTCCTAACAGCAAATATACTTTCTAATTTTTTTTTATATATATTAATATATTACAACTACCTTTTTTTTTTTTTATGTTTTCCCCACGGGTAGTAACCCTACCATGAAGGAATTTATTTTTTGTAACCTGCTCCTTGAACTACCCTTAGTGGGGTTAACAAGTAATAGTGAACCATGCTGGAAAAATAAAATAAAAGAGACCACCTTGATAGTATTGAATTGTTTTTAAAATTCAAAATTCTGAATTGTTTTGATCACTCGTAAATAATCTTCTTAGTTGTCATTGGCAAGAAGATCTCGGATCTTCTTATCAGCCTCCTAACAGGGTTGTTAGGAGTCTTGTGGGGTGATAAAAGCTGAAGGAAGGTATTTGGGTTGGTAGGTAAAGACTCATGAAATTAGCGGTATCGTGATCGGATTTCTTGCTGTACAAAAGGAATTTTTAAATCTTTATGAACGGTATCGTCAGAAATATAAACGAGAACTTGTACAATTTTACAAAGGATTATAGATTAGACTGTTCAGATTCTTTTGATATATTTGTACTCTTGGTTGATCCCCAGATTTTGAGTCCATAACTTCAAATCGGTTTAAGTATTGTAGTATATATCTCTTTTGTAGAGTCAAATTTGATCTTTCTCGGGAAGTCTGGCTAGCCAGATTTCACAATAAACGCGTGAAATAACAATCAACGTTCAAACCACAATAAGAAATGAGTAACCGTAAACGTAAATGAGTTCAACCGTAACATACGGTCTTCGTCAGAGTCAAATTCCAACTCAGTTTGTGGGATTTCTATTCCCATAATACTAATATGGGATATCTATTATTCCAATTTAGTTTATATTTCTTGAAATATTTTTTCTGTGTTTTAAGTTAATTTTTTATCCTAATTGCAATGTTACATATTTATCCACATAGCATGAAAAAAAGGTTTCTGAAATATTGAAATGTATCACAATGATTTTGATTATGATGTCAGTCGATGGTACTGTTTCGTGTCCACAAGATTCCGAAATCAATCAGAAAACAAAAAAATTTACGTTCCATGTAAAAACAGCCCTTTACCGTTATTCAAAAATTTTGAATTTATTTCTATTAAATCTATGATGTCAGTTTTATAATAATATGAATGTTGTAATACTAAAGTAAGTTTAAAAGAAAAAAAAAATATTTTAATTTATGTTTTGGCCAAAAAAAATTGCACTTTTCATGGTGCAAAATTGCTGAAAAAAAAAAAAAAAAAAAGACGGCTGATTTGTTAGTAAAATATAAATTTGGTCCTTAAACGTTATGGTTTATAGAGAGTCATACCAAAATTTGGATACACTCCGATTCACATAGACATACACACGAACACAAACACACACACACACACACACACACACAAAACTTCAAAAATAGACTTTCGGGACCTCGAAATATGTAAATCCTCAAAATCTCAAGATCAATTTTTTTTTAAGGATTGTTATATTTTACTTATAGAAAAGTAAAAACATTTTTGTGAAACTAATTTAAAAATAATTCTAAAAAAAAAATATCTTATTTGAAACTCTATTATGAAAAAATATTTAGTTTAAAAAAAAAATGGATTGGAAAAAGAAAGAAAAAAAGTTGGGATCGATAAAGAGTGAATAAAAAGAAGTATATACTGCAGGCAAAGTAAACAGATTTACGACGGACTTTGGCCCTCAACAATGAACCTTTACGAGCTTTAACCAGAATTACAAGTGACGCAATGTCAGTCCTGAAATACACCTTTAATAAAGACGACGCTTCTCAAAGTCTCCATGTTCATCACTGCCTTTGAAAGATTCCTAAAATAATACACTACGGACTGTTTTTCTTTTGAGTTTGCAATTTATAGTCAAATCAATTTACTCTAGTATCATTAAAAATATATTTGTGAAAATAAAATCAAATAGTCGTACTCGTTATACGTTATACGTTATCACTAGTTATACCAGCTGTGCAGTGTTCTTTAATTATTCAATTACTTCGATTAACATCTTAAAATATTAAGTTATATGGCTAAATAAAAAAAAAAAAAGAATATTGTACATCTTAGCTAGTATCCTGATTATCCACCTTGCCACAGTTGGGTTTTTGACTCTGACGAAGACCGCTTGTTACGGTTGAAAGATCTTAGTCTTGTTTTCCCATTTCTTATTGTGGTTTGATCATTGATTAGAAAAATATATGCAATTTTTATAAAACCAAAATTTCACATTATATTTAAAAAAAAAAAGTTTTTTTTAAACCTTTTTTTTTTTAGTAACTCTTTATAAACTTTAATATACAGAGAGTTTTTTTCAAGAAATCTTCAATAACTCGATTTCAAATGTGACTCTGACCTTGACAAGTTATTTTGGTTGAAATACCAAAATCAGTCCAATTTCTGTATTTCTTGCTGTGGATATAAGTTGATTTTGATTTTAATCAAAAATTAAATCGTGAAATTAATTCATTTGGTGAACTGGTGTATATGTTACCAATGAAATGGAAGACTCCCATCATAGAATTAGAGAAGGTGTGTAGGAGACATACAAAGTTAGAAAAAAGCAAGGCATTTAACAATATATATATCTACGAGGTGAGTAAATAAAGTAGTGAGACTGGCAACGTCGCTTTCGATCTGGCAACGCTGGAGACGCGTGGCCTTGAGTAGCGTCAGGTGCACGTGTGATGCGCCTCCAGTATGGATCTGAACTCGCCACAGTCATTTGTTTGTCCGTAGCGTTGGTTTTCGTGAAATGGTTTTTTCTTGATCGTTTTAAAAATGAGTGACCTCAAAGTTGAGCAGCGGTGTGCAATCAAATTTTGCTTCAGACTTGGACATAATGCAACCGAAACTTTTGAAAAACTTCAGGAGGCCTATGGAGAACGTGTTTTATCAAGGGCACAGGTTTTTCGGTGGTTTAAGGAATTTTCAGAAGGAAGAGAGTCGATTGGAGATGAACCACGAAGCGGAAGGCCTTCAAGTGCAAACACCGATGAAAATGTCAACAGAGTACGGAACCTTGTGCGTTCAGATCGACGCTTGACAGTCAGAATGATCGGGGAACAGTTGAATTTGAATCACACCTCCGTTCATCACATTTTGACCAATGAATTGGAGATGAGAAAAATTTGTGCGAAAATGGTTCCGAAAAACCTTTCCCAAGACCAAAAAGATCTCAGAAAGGGAAGGAGTCTTGACTTTTTGGGTTCAATTGAAAATGATCCCCGTTTTATTGAACGTGTCATTACTGGTGACGAGTCAAGGGAACCTCAAGGGAACTCATTTCGGGACACTACAAAACATACAAACTGCTGTAACCGACCAGCTGAAGGCCATTCCAGAATCCGAGTTCCAGCAATGCTACAATGATTGGAAGGACCGTCTCCAGCGCTGTGTGGCTTCCGAAGGGAACTATTTTGAAGGTGACAATATCACATTGTAATTATATTTGAATAGAAAATTTAAAAAAAATCAGTCTCACTACTTTATTTACACACTTCGTATATATTATATATATATATATATATATATATATATATATATATATATATAATCAAATCAAGGTATTTATTTATTTTTTATTTGGTTTTTTTAATGCTGATAAATGATAAATCGCGTATTTGATATATTAAATTGGCAACATTTCTCAGAGAGGATGGTATCACAAACAACAGTCGGTATCACAGTTTTTAAACCTGTGCGATATTAGACATTCATTAGATAGCCAATCCAATAAACTTGAGGAAGACAAAATTTGGGACTCCCGATGTAGAATCAAGTTGATAGTGTTTGTTCACATTTCAATTCGAGGCAACAGCACGTAGATAACACGTACTGGTGTTGAGAGAATATCAGCTCTGCTTACGTATATATTCCAATAAGGAAATACCAATAAATTACTTCTTTTCTTTTTTTTTTTTCTTTTAAATAAGAAAAATAAAAAAAATTATCACATTTAGTAGCTTTCTGAGTGTGGAAAAACGATTCCAAGAATGCCATTATGCCATTAAGTGTTCAATTATTCGATATCGTTTATCTAAATCTTGAAAGTCTAAGTGAAGCCACGAGCATAAGTGTTTTTATCAAGCGGACTTGGTCACTGAAAGCAATTTAAATCCTTCATTGACGTCAGGTATGCATCACTCACTGCCTTGACTTACTCAGCTACCACTCACTCAATCACTTCGACTGGAGTGTTATTGTTTCACACAGTCAATCAATCTTGCAGAGGATTTCGTCAATTCAGATTTAATCTGAAAAATCTAATTATTTAATCTTTAATAATTTAATCTTTAGAATAATTATTATCAAACTTATAGCAATTATAAATAAAATAAGATTGTCATCATAATTGTTAAAGCAATACTGTGTCTTTTCCCAGCCAGTATTTTTTTTTATTTTTTAAACCGATTCCCCGTCCTGTATGGACATTCCGTACAGTTATAGGTTCAATAATAGCAAATTATGGTTTAAAATAATCCATTTATTATGTGAAATCTCTCTCTCTCTCTCTCTCTCTCTATATATATATATATATATATAACTTTAAATTACACAAAGCACGACTCAGAAAAAGGAATAGAATGCACACTTACAGAATTCTCAAGTAAACCAATTCAATTTTAAACCGATCCCCTGGTGATAACGTCAGCCGTTACCGGCTTTTTGTTTCCTCGGTGATTCTATATTGGGAGTCCTAAAATCTTGCCTAACTCAAGTATATTTCCAATTCGGATCTCTCGGGACCGACGGATTATCGTCCTCGCCAAGAGACGACGTATTCAGATGCATTCAGCTCTCGTGTGAATAAATCGAGGCCAGGTGGGGATTGAACCCCGACTACCAGCCCAGAGGCGAATACGTTAACGACTAAGCCAGGGGTTCCCAACCAGGGGTGCTCGCACCCCCTAGAGGCGCGAGACATCATTCCAGGGGGTGCGAGAAGCAGAGCTGTAATTTTAAGAAAATTCCCTTAGCTTAAGGAAATGATATTTTTTAAGGAAATCTTCAAAAATTTAGGTCGATAACGTCATGGAAATCCTAAGTTAATAGTATTTTCATTCTTGGTTAAAACCTAAGTTTCATGATTCAGAATAAAAATGAAGATGTGGCCTAAAATTTGCTTGGCTCTGCTATAGATCTGAGTTAAGGGAAATTAGGGGACCTCTGTTTAGAAAGAAGAATTAAAAGGTAGCAGAAGTATCGGCATATCAAAAGAGGGTTTCTCGTTTAAGATCACCCTCTCTCTCTTCCTGGGTAGGGTTAATCTAGCGGCGCTTGCTAGATCTAATTACTGAAATGTCGCGGAAGTGTGGGCAAATCAAAAGAGGGTTTCTCGTCACATTCCCACCTCACTCTCTCTCTCTCTCTCTCAAGTGATCGAGAAGCGTCCGCCTTAATAAAAGAAAAAAAATTGATCTATTTATTACTCTCCTGCGGCCTTTTTGTTTTCTTTTGCAGTGGATTATAGAAAAAAAAGGGCTTCTTTCATTTCATCATATGATCTGTCTGTATAAATAGTCCAAGATTGGATGTGAGCCAGCAGTATTGTCTTTGGTCTCACTACGGACGCGTGGTGAAATATTCATCCAAAAGGAAATTTAACCCATTGACAGGAATCACCCCAAGCTGCTGGACTAGGGTTTTGTAACAATAAAAACGACTATAATGCTACACATATAGCTGAAGTTTACGAAGCAAAATCAATGAAACTCAGTTACTGCATCACATTTTACCGAAGTATGGTATATTTATTAGTTTTTTTTGTATGGTATTTATCAAATTTTTTGCAACCCTACTTTTCATTTGCAAACCTACATAGTCGAATCAGAAAATTGAATATATTTATTTATTCAGTTTGTGTAAGTAGATATTAGCCCCATTGATACCGTTACTTTTGTTGAAATAACAAAAGTATTGCTTTACGTTGTGAATAGATTATTTTCCTTCATTTTATGAGTCTGCTGATATGATAAATTGCAAGACTGTACAGTTAAAAGCAAAAAGGTTCACAGCTCGTGCAATGAAATAAAGACATCAGTCGCGTGAATGGACTTGAATATAACCACCACTAGTCCTAATCTAAATGTGTGTAAGCTTATGCCACTAAATATTCTCCAATAAAAAGAAAACATTTGGGATGGATGAAAAATGAATGGGCAGTTATAATAATTAAGGAAAATGTTACCTAGCCACTTTAGGTTAGGCCAGAAAATACAGATAAAATTAAGTTAGTTAAGTTGGTAGCCTAATATTTTTCATAAATGCTCATTTACTGACTTACTTTCAGCATTCTAGTTAACTCTAGATTAGGCTAGGAAAAGTGGCTCCCGAAACCAGTAACCATTACCGTGGTAATGAATGTGTTCGCAGTTTTACTGTCTATTAATTTTATAATTACTGTATCCATTTTTTTTGTAATTAACATATTTTCATCTTTTATTTCAGTTCTATCATAACCCTTATCATGTCGAAGAAAAGGAAATGGAATGATGACTACGTTCGTTTTGGTTTCACTTGCAAGGAAAGATGGGATTTGCAAAAGCCTCAGTGCATGCTCTGTGGAACTGTTTTCTCCAACGCAAATTTGAAGCCATCTATGCTGCAAGAACACTTCAACAACCGACATGGTGGGGCCAGTGTTGCGGGTCATGATGTTAAGTCGTTGCAAGTTAAAATAGCCCGTTTTATTAGGGGTTTTATCTGTTGACAAACCACTGCTGATGGCTTCATATCAAGTGGCGTTTAAAGTAGCAAAGTCTAAGAAACCTCATACTATTGCAGAAAGCTTATCAAACCTGTATATTAGAAATGGCTACAACTATTCTCGGAAATGAAGCAAGAAAGAACTTGAATTAGTGCCGTTATCAAATAATGTTATTAGAAGTCGAATTGTGATTTGGTTTAGATATTTTGGAACAAGTTATTCAATATCAAGGCTAGTCCTTGAAAATCTCCCTCCAGTTGGAAGAAACTACTGATGTTTCGAATTGCAGTCAACTTATTGCACTGGCGAGGTATGTCCATGATGGTGCCATAAAGGAGAACTTCCTTTTCTGTGAAGAACTGAAAACAACCACCAAAGCAAAAGATGTGTTTCAGTTTGTGAAAGACTTCTTTGTAAAATATGAACTGGATATCCAAATTATTGGATCTGTGTGCACTGATGGCGCTCCTGCTATGCTGGGAAATAAATCGGGTTTTTTCGCACTGATGAAACAGGAGATTCCACATTTGCAAGGTACTCACTGTTTCCTTCATCGTCATGCTTTGGCATCAAAAACCTTGCCTCCGAAATTGAAAAAAGTCCTTGATACGTCTTTAAAAACTTTTTGGAAGTCAGCCTTTTGATTTTATTATCTTGTACATATTTCAACCAAGTAATTATTTTTTGTCAGGTATATTCAAATGTTAATCTGGGATATCCTTTCTGTCCATATGTTTGATTTTTTTACATATAAAAAAATTAAATTCCTTTCTAAGCGTTTGGAAGCTAGTTCTTGATTTTACTATTTTACATATATTTCAAACAAGAGTTATTTTCGTAAAGTTTATTCGAATATTATCTGTGATAAACTTCTTTACAAGTGTTCTTATAATAAGATATTATTGAAAAGAGGTAGTAAGTAGTGAACTTGGTTTTATTTTTTCACCTTTTTGTAAAGTGTACGAAAGTTCAATATAATTCTTAAGTTACAACTATCAACTTTGTTTCCCTTTTTTTGTTTTAAAAGTGCAAAAATAAGAAAACAGGTAGAAACAGT